>JARUHE010232073.1:0-13221 GCA_031471125.1 Archaeomysis grebnitzkii | reverse complement strand
TATATATATATAAGAAAATAAGAACCAAGCTGTATACGAAAATCATCTTTATCTCTCTTATTATTTATGTATTTAAAAGTAAGTTTTTGAGATATACACTTATATCCTCATCTTCAGACTAGAAATTTTTAGAAAAAAATATACAAATCAAGTTATTTTTTTAATTATTTTGTGTATCGTAAAGCTTGAACAAAAAGGAAATATACAATAATTAAAAAAAATAAAAATATCAAAAAATATTAAAAAATATTAAAAAAGATTAAAAAATATTAAAAAAAAATTTTGAAATAAATAAAAAAAATGTTAAAAAATATTAAAAAAAAAACATTTTAAAAATATTAAAAAAATATGAAATAATTAAAATGATTGTCAATATAAACCAGAGGCATGACCGCGGTCACCAATGCCTCGTGTGTGGTGAAAATTGTTTATTTAAATATGAAAAATAAATTTATAAATGGACATAGTTAATTTATTTTTTATTATTATTTATTTATTTATTAGCTTTTATTATTATTATTTGCATTTGTTATTAGCTATGTCCATATATAAATGTTTTGTTATTTGTATTTATTGTTTATTTTTTATATTATTAGCATTTATTATTAGCTATGTCCATTTATAAATGTTTCATAAAAATCCTTATATCTGAATAATTATACGTTTTAAATCATATGTCTCGGTAACCTTTAATGTACACTTCATAACTGTTTGTTAGTTTTATCTTATGTTTATTGACCAAAAAACCCTCTGGAGCTCGAAATGAAACATCCAATAGTCAAGTTTGAAATAGTTTGAAAACAAAGATGCAAGGCAGCTTAAATAAATATTTTATATAAATATAAAATATAAGTTCTAGTGTTAACACAAATTAATTTGTTGTAATCAACTTAAATATGTTTGTAAAGATTTATTTAGCAAAACAAATTGAAGAGTGTTTTTATATTGAAACGATGAACAACAATACATAAACAATCATGAACAAGTTGGAAAAATCTAAACAAAATATGAAAGTTTTGTAGCAAAATAAAATCGTTGAATTGAACGGTTCAAAATAGTTTTTGAAACTTTTAATTAAAAATAAAAAAAAACAATGTGAACTTTTTCGCAAATTAAAATAAAATAAATGAACAATAGCTGCCTTAAAAATGTATGAAACGTATTAACATCATTTTATTTCAACTTTTAAAATAAAAACATTGTTTTCTTAAACTTTAGTTAGTTATAATAGTAAAATGAAACCTGATATAAGAAAAAAAATATATATGTGTATATACAATATATTTATATATTAATGAATGAATGTTAGTAGTAATTACTCTTTAATACAAATAATAGCAAAATTGTTTGACACTATTTTACTTGTGTCTTTTCCAGGTATCTGAAAGAATATTTACCTTCAGACTTTAAAGAAAAGATTAAACTCGTTTAATGGCTCATACTTAACGTTTCAATCATCCTTGATGATATCATAAATGAATTCGTTGAAGAAAAACAAAAAATATTCATATTGAGTAATACAGAAGTAAATATAATCACTGGAGGAACAAGTTTTAAGACACACCATTAGATATTTTAAACATAAAATATGTGTATAACAAACTTTAAAGTATTGAGAAAATGTTAACCATAAGAAATTCATTTTTTTGGTTACAAAGTAACTCTTATCCGAGTTCTAGGGGGTTTAATATGAATGGACATCATACCTACAAATATTTATACGATATAACACAATTTGTATTAAAAATTCAGCTAGCTAGTATGATTAATGGCATTTCGTAACTGGCTCAAGACCTTATCTGCAT
The DNA here is from genome assembly GCA_031471125.1 of Archaeomysis grebnitzkii. NCBI lineage: Eukaryota > Metazoa > Arthropoda > Malacostraca > Mysida > Mysidae > Archaeomysis > Archaeomysis grebnitzkii. The sequence goes on along the minus strand of JARUHE010232073.1, from coordinate 11,416 downwards.
AGAAAAGAAATTAAGAGAAGTTTCGGTAAAAATGAAATTTTTTTCGAAGTGTACATTGCTCAAAATAAATTTAGCATTAACTATTTTAGTGTAAAAAATAAATTGAAGATAAATTTCCTTAATCTTACATATTTTAACTACTAATCGCTTTCATTGTATAGACCTATATATAAATCAACATTGAAATGAAAGACAAACTTAGATTATGAAACAAAATTAATAGAAATAATAACTACAATTATAAACCTAAGAATGTGCAGCAATAGTGTAACATGATCATAGTTTTCTCATATTTCAGGATACACAATTTGAAACAAGATATCAAACTAATTTCAATGATAAATGAAATCAACATTCAACATTTTAAAACTTGTAAATAAAATACAAGTTTTCTAAAGTTAGGTATTAATACTTTATTTAAAATGAACACCATTTTGCTACTGGAAATTATTTGGTAGGTTACACTAGGTTATTATTAAACAATAAAGTTGATATATTGATTGGAAAACATTTTTGTTTGATAAGTTATAACAGAAAAAAAAATATATTAAACATATTTTTTAACCAGTTTATTCAAATTAATCAAAATTTTAAAATTATTTTTAAATAAAGCAAGGTTTTCCAAAAGAGAGATATTTGAACATAATTTGTAATTTCAATTAAAAGCATTTCCCGAACTTTAATTTAAAGCTTGATTATAATGAATAAGAAAATAAAAACACCAATCTGGAGTTGCAACCAGGAGAATTATTCTTCTTAATTTGGGCTCCATGGTCGATGGGAAGAGGGATAAGATAGGGACTGGTTACAACTGGTTACAACTGGTTAAACTGGGACTGGTTAGATAGGGACTGGTTACATAAGTATTTATTATAGATTAGATGTTAACATACGGTTATTACAGAACATATTATAATCATTAATATTGTACATAAACATTACATTATTTATATATGAATGCAATATCTAGATTACGTTCCAGTATCCAACCACTAAACATGTAACATATTAGCCAATCAGGAGAGATGTAATCACAAAATACGTACGAGTAGTACAAATTAAATGTTTTCATTATTGGTTTTAACTTGAATATGTTTCACTGTGTCTTGTCTACTAAGATAATAAAACTATCAGTAATACAATAAATTGTAACACTAATAACAATAAAATACAAAGCAATAGTCATACTAGTAATGATAGTAGAAACAGCTATAATACTAACAGCAACAGTGATACTAGTAACTAGTAGTGGAAATTCAAATACTATCCTTTATTCAGTCAGTATTGACATTAAAAAAGAAGTAACATTTAGAATATAATCAAGCTGTGTTATTTTTTATTTTCAAATATTGAACACTCAAATAAATAAAAATATATGCTTGTAGTTCTACAGTAGGCTATGTTGATGTTACAAATTCAGAAATAAAAAAATATTTTAGTTTTTAATTGTTTTGTAATCATAACCAAACCTCTGTTCTATCTTGATTTAACTAATGAACGACAAAAAATTACTATATAGACTAAAACACATTAAATTAGTATTAAAATTCAATACTTATGCTACCAAAACTTGTGTGTGTGAAAAACAGCAGTCCGGTGATGTATTTTAAATTAAGGCATCAAACAATGCAAATATTTCATTATTAATTTAAGTAAATTTTGAAAACTTGTCACCTTCATATTTTGATTATTAATTAATTAATTATTAACACTTTAACCTTTTTTGTAACACCGGTGATACATAAATCTAATAGCTTACTCCATCTTGCGTTACACCAGTAATACAAATTAAGTTAGTTATGTTTTTGATTACATTATACAGATAACTAGTTACATGTATAATTTAATCAAAAACCTAAGCTATTAGATCTATTTATCACCGGTGTTACAAGAAACGGTTAAAGTGTTGATTGTGATATTTTCAAATCAATTTCAAAATATGTGTAAATTTTAATAAAAATCTTTCGACTAAAAGTTGATCGATGACACCGATGTTGTTTGACCTTTCCTTCTCTCCGGCAGCAAACATTTCGCGGAGAGGGGGGGGGGAATGCGTGGGTGTACTAAGGCAGTCCCCCAGAATCGGTTCACCCCCCCTTCGTAGTGCCTGTCAGACATCCCCCCAACGCATCCCAAGTGTTTTAGCGCAATTAATGTTAATTTCTTCTTCTTTGATGTACTCAACTTAAGGCTTCTGTCACCTTTGTTCATTACTGGTGTCTTTGTTTTACTGCTCGCCTGAGGGAACAGTGTCGTTACTTTTTATGTTTTATTACTCTTCTTTCCTTTAATGTCCTTGTTTCACAGAGTGTTATTAAAATATGTAATTCCTAAATGGTATTGTGTTTCTTGTTTATTTTAAGTAATGCATTTGCTATTATTATTTCTTAAACTGACTGATTGTAGTAAATACAAGTAAGCCCTGCTTTTATTACGACTGGAATAAAAGTGAGGCCTGCCTCGAACTTATTACATCGTCATAGAAAACAGTTTAGGTGTAACTTAGTAAAAATAACAGCTTTCTGTAACTTCCTTTGTTTTTATCCAGAGAAAACAGAATTTTCAGAGAAAAAATCTGAACAACTTGGAGGCATGTTTCGGTTTCATTATGATTTTCAACCAAGTGAATTTAACGTATTCTTTAAAACAAAACAAAAAAAACAGGCTTGCTTGTATAATAATTTCGTAAAGATACCCACATACAAAGTTAGAAAAGATCTTTCAATTTAACAGGAGATTATAATAAACTAATTTGAAATTTAAAAACATGTAAATGAGAATTTGCTGTTTCAGTTATACTGTTAAGTTGAAAAGTGCGACATAGACCTTGTTTCATACTGGCTTTTAGCTTTTATTGAAGAATTTAAAAAAAAAATCATTATTATTGATATATTGGTGTGTTATTAAAAATAAAATAAAATAATAAATGCTTGTAAGTGTTTATTAAATCATAAATAAATATTAAAAAGTAAACATTTATTTGATATTTTGACTGATCCTAAATATTACCCGTTTAACTAGCAATTGAGAAAATGTTCACAAAAACAAATCCCCCGACAACAATAACAAAAATATTAAATTATAATTAATAGCTTCGCTTCGCCCGCCATTCACAAATACTTGAGCAGTAAAAATTTCCTTGCAGTTGTTGTGCATCTAAATGTATACGATTATTGCAGTGTTGAGTCGGACTAAACTCGTATAGTATTCATTGTGTGAATGATTATATCATTTTGTAGAACACAACTCAGACAATAGTCTATAAAGTTATTAATAGTTTATAATAAATTAATAATAATAATAACAATATTAATAGTCTATAGCAAACACAATCTCGTTTAATTTTAATTTTAATTAATGTTGGGGAAACAATTCAAATTTATAATGTTTGAATATATAAGATATAACATTGTTATTGTAAATAAACATTTTTCATCAGATAGTGAAATTAATGTTTGATTTTTTTTATAAAAAACATTGGACTAATTTATAAGACATGAAAATTATGATTTTAATCTAGTTTGGTCGAATAAAATAGTAAGATCTCATAAGATCTTGCAAGACTTTGTAAGATCTTACTAAAAACTGTTAAGGTCTAACACTATCGTCTCGACATATACTGTATATAGGCTACTTATAATTTTATTAAAAAAATATACGTTTCTTAGACCATCTTAGCACTCAAAGTTTCATTATTTTCACATAAAAAAGTGTGACAAACATAGGTTTGAGAAAAATCAAAGTTATCGAAAATGAAAACAATGTTGGTGTGAGATTTTAATAAATTGTTAATGACACTGTAGCTTCTTATGGATTCAAGTATTAACATAAATGAAAAAATTCTATAGATGTTCAAATATTCTTAAAAAAATAAAATATTCACTAGAATTCAAAGCCAAAATGTTTAATAAAATGAGAAGCAATCAATGAAATTGAAGGCAGCAGATGCGATTTTATTGAAAAAACGAAGTAAATATTTTAAAGTTTTTCTCTTTGAAATGGTAGATATAGAATAAATGTTTGAGAAAATGTCTACAAATATAAATTTTATTCAAATTATGTTCATAAATTATCTCAAAATATATGAAATTTTTCCTTAACAACAAAATATGAAAATATGAAAAAGATAAATGACAATACGAAAAAAAGTAGATTTTTTTTCAACACTAAAAATTGATAACCAAAATAAATGCGCGTAAGAAACACTAATGATACTATTACTAATGATGGTGTTGTTGAAAATAATAATAATAATAATAATAACACTAATATTAATATTAATATTAATATTAATATTAAACTCGTCATTATCATCTCCTTTAATCTACACATATCGGGTCGTTGCAGCAAATCTGTTGAATACATTTAATTATGTTCTGCGAATTTCACAGTTCAATTATTTTGTTTTCGTAAGAATAAACATTCGAGAAAGTTTACTGGCACTGTCATAAAAACTTTCTTGTTTCCAGTTGCACTGAAACTTCATCGGTAGAATATTTTCATTATATTTTAGTAATTTGTTCTACAAAGGAAATATAAGATTTTTAAGAAAATAAAAGACGCATGTTTATATTATATTTCTTTGTATATTGTCGACAAAATATGTATTGAATTATTTTTCCCATTCATATTCCAAAAATTATATAAAACATTGTTGTACGAATAAACAAATAATTACAACTCTACGGAAAAAATTTATCATTACTAACATCCCAATGATTGCAACAACTGGCACCACTGCAATGCAATAGTGCCACCATTGCAATGTAATAGTGCCACCATCCTAACATCCGGGTTGTAATTCACTGATTGGACCAATACAGAAGTTTATTCATACAACCTCTTATTTGTTTAGGATTTATCTTAGTTTTAGAGTTTAATTTTTAAATAATTGATTGCAACAATCTCTCACAAGGTTTAATTATATCCAATTTTTGAATTATTCAATTTAAATGTAATTTGTTTCTGTAAATTTTAGTTTGAAGTTTTTAATCGCAATTATATCTAACTCGCTTACAGTATTATTAGTGAATAAAAATCTTGGTTATTATTTAAAAATATTAACATTAATAATAGTCGACCAAGATATTAATTTATGCAGTTAAATTTAACTAATTTTCTACTGCTCTTACGCCATTACCTTAACTTTTTTGATAATGATAATGAACATGTTTATTGGCCATACTTTTACAATAAAGTATTGACATTACAATTAAAAACTCTGAACTAATAAATTAGGGCCAGTCCAATGAGTATTTAATACTCTTATAGGACTGCTTTACATAATATTCTTTTCTTTATTTAACATATATTAAAAACAATCAATAATAAACAACATAACATAACATTCGTTAATGTATAGAATACACTTAATCTCTAAAACATTAAAAAAATATTCAACAGTAATCAATATCACACAAATGTCTGCTCTCAAGTATATAGCTACTTAAAAAATAATATAATAATTATAATTTCCTGTTTAATTAATGTCCTTTGAATTATATTAGATTTTTACATTTACAACTAACTTAGGAGTTTAATTTTCAATTATCTCTTTAAAATAAGACAATTTTGACTGTTTTTTATGTCTGCAGCTAAATTGTTCAAAAGTGATCGTAGGGGTTCGCAGCCGTAGGGGGTCTCTCATGGTCAAGTTGTGTATATTATTTGCAAATTCAAAGTTAATTTCGGATTTTGTAATCTTATTTAATATTTTGAACATTGGATGGAATACGGAAATATGAAAATACTATCCAAAAACAAATCCATAAAAAAGATATATTCTTTCATATTTTTAAATCTTTTAATGAATTTATAACAATAACAACATAATGTTCGTTAAAAAAAATCTTGTAAATCTGTATTGTATCTATAATCGGAGTCAAAAACTTCTGCTATTAAATGTTAACATAAACTAAACAGCGAAAGACTCAATTGGGAGTCCTGCATAAAAATGTTTGGCGCCCAAATTCACTCCGATTAATTAGAATCACTTGAGAACCGTTCAGCCATTTGTGTCCACCCTTTCATCCCCGATTAATTGTTGCAATAATTTACCAAAATACATTAAAGTTAGTATTGCAAACTATTCTTATCTTATGGGAAGAATTCAGTTCTTCGGGAAGCAAAGTGTTAAATGTATTTCAATGGAATCCATCAGATTATTTAATTTCACTAATAGTTTTACATAAAAAATACTGAAAAAATACCAAAAAAATATTATTTGAGTTCCCGCAGGATTATGTTGCACAATCACACCGGATGCTTAAGAAATAAATGATTGTAAAATAAAACTTAAATAAACAAAATAGAACGCATGTTGATAATTTGTATATATTGAAAGTATAATAATTAATTATTAAAATGTAAATACGTTTAATTACATTTCAATTTATTTAAATACATTTTATTTCTATAGATAAATATATTTGGGATACAGTTTGTGTCTTTGTTTTACATGGATTACTTAATGGAAGTATTTTTTATACTACATCTTTTTATCATTATTAAATTATTTTTTTTAATTTTTTAATTTTTAATCCATAGCTTTGAGGGGTAGATTATAAAAACAGTGTATGTTAAATACTTATTACATAAGACCTTCAAAAACATAAAAACAAAACTGAATAAGGCTATATATAGAAAAAACGTTCACTGCTGAATGTAGTCCATTTTTACCAGTTAATTTAAATATTTAAAAACTGTCACGGCATATACACACTGTAAACTTATACTAGTCATATGGGCTATCCTAAGTTAGTCAATATGATGTCAACTTTTACTAATTTTGAAGAAAAAAGTAGTTAGGTGACTAATATTTTACTAACATGTTCTTGGAAACTTGGTCAATGACTAATTAATGGCATAAATTAGTTATTATAATTAATCTTAATTAGTCATGTTGACTATTTTATAGATGTAAACTAATCAGAGGTTAATCTATCTGCCTAGCTTTTGCATGTGCTCAATACTATTGGTGAATGAAATAATTTTTAATATATTTATGATATAATTTTTTTAGACTATTTATTTATACAAAAAAAAACACAACACCAATAATGGTATATAATCCCATTATGGTCAACACTTTAAACATAGTTCTACAAGCACAAGAATAAACAATATTTAAAAACAGACTTACAGAGGCCCTAAGTCATTAAAGTATATATTTGAACAGGTGAGTAAAAATTAATAATATGTTTGTAATTTATAATGGGTTAGTTGATGCTGAATGCACCATAATCCTAGTTTAGACATGGCTAGAACTAAATTACTATAAATGTGAGTTTATGTAGACACAATCTAACCTACTCTCATGCGAGTAGATCGGCAACATAAACTTACCCTAGAACTAAATAATTTACAAGTTTCTAAATGTTGATAGTACTTTATTATCAATTTTTGCTAAAATTCATTACCATGTCTAAGCTAGGTGTATGCCCAAAATGTTTACAAATAGTATTGAATACATTTATAGAAACCAGCTCAAACTAGATCTCCAAAAAATACTCTTACTTTAAATATTTCACTAAAATTGGCAAGAAAATTTTGTTGGTATCGCAAATGGGCATACTCCTAGTTTAGACATGGTAATAAGTTTATCGCGAAAGCAACATTAATTTAGTTGGTGAATTCGGCATTAACTAACTCATTGTAAATTACAAACATATTGTTAATTTTTACTCATCAGCTTCAATATTTGTGTCTCTGACTTAAGGCCTCTATAAGTATGTTTTGAAATATCGCTTATGATAATAGCAAACATTAAAAAATATATGCGCGATCACCCAAACTTTAACGTTACACGGCCTTACATATATTATTGAGGACAATAAATTATATTTACATTTACAACTTAATAGGTTAGTCATTAGGTTTCTATAGTCATGTACCCATATCCAGTTCTAATTCATACACTTTTTCATTTACTATAATTCACCATGAAGTTTTTATTTGATATTTCAAGATTCACATGATAAAGCATGTTTGAAATGCATTGTATTTAAAAAATAACACTTCATTTAATATAATTTAATAAAATTAATCTAATAAGCTTACAAAAAGTTTGTGATATTAACTAAGTTTTTAAAATGTAAATATCTGATATCAAATTGACTATTTTCTGAATATGACTGTTATTTGACTAAATTATGACCAACCTAGAAGTAAAAAGTTAGTCATGTGTTTACAGTGCAGTTAATTAGGTCTTAGAGCTATGACATAATTGCTCACAACATTTTTAGCGGAGACGTAAGGCGCCGCTGTTGTTGTTGTTAGAGTTGTTGTTAGGAATTTGTGGACATTTTTTATTTCTGGTTTTACAGCAATAATTATTGAACATAAATGAAAGATATATACATTATGAATGGTCTATCTTAAATAAAATTTTCTGTAAAACTTGAATTTATTGAAAAAAAAAGTTTTTATGCTGATTTTGAACTTGAATTTTTTCCAAAGTAGAGTAAACATTTTTTTAATTTTTGGTTAGACAGCAATACAGATTTCACATAAATGAAAGATATATGCATAATGAACAAACCATCTTAAATAACTTTTTCTCTAAGAATTGAACTTATTAAAATAACTCCGTTTTTATGCTGATTTTCAACTTTTATTTTCTCCAAAGTAGAGTAAACAGTTTTTTATTTATGGTTTTACAGCAATAATTGTTTAACATAAATGAAATATATAAGCATTATGAATGATAAATCTTAAATAAAATTCTTTAAAAAATGAATTTGTTTAAATAACTACATTTTTATATGGACGTGTTGAATGATTTATAGACATCTCCGCTATAAGGCCGTAGGGTTTGGTTTGTACTTTACAAAACGTTAACATGTCTGTTATGTCAATCGTAAGACAAGAATAAACATGATCTCAGTTTTTTAACTATTTTTACTTTGATGTATCAGCAAAGAAATCCGTCATAACTGTACATTAACTATGCATTAACTATACATTAACTATACATGCTGTTCATGTCAGATGAAAAGAAACCTTCTATCTGCAGTACTAGCTGTTGTTCGAGAATCAATTACGTATAGTCAGAAATGATAATACCAATTGCCAAAGATGGAGAAAACTATTAGTACGAAATAAATACAACTCCAGAAGACCTTAGTGTGAAATATGGTCATCGGAATCTTTAGGTTGTTCCAGAAATAATTAATATGTTTAGGCTTCCATATTGTCCATTCTAATAGTAAATCATGTGGCAAGCAGTTCTAAAACATAGTTCTAAAGCATTGTCCTGCATGTCCAAGATGTTATATCACCGGATTTTTCATTATTTTTATATCAAACAGACCTGATACTCAATGAAGATATATATTATCCATATGCTATGGTTGACTATTAGTATAGTACAGTATATCATCTCTATGGTATCCAGGCAAAAACGAGAAGCAGCATATTGAGTGAAAGTATATCTATATAAAATAGTATAAACATATATAAATATTGATCTATTTGGCTTAGTATAAAATTCGTCAACTAAAGCAATATAAATTCACATTTCAATAAAACTTTACATTCCCCATTATTTATCCGATGTTGAATGAGACCAAATTAGCGGAAGTGCTTAGAAGTTATGAAAATAACTTAGAAGTTAGAAAATAACTTAGAAATACTTAGACTAAACTTAGAATAGAGCAATAGAGTCGTGAAATAATATTTTATGGAGCTGCAGTTTGTAAATAGAGACAATAAAAGAAATTTATTTACTCTGGAAACTACTTCAGAATGTTTTCGAGAGACTTTAATGGACTGTTGCTCGAAATTTATTTACAATCAAACTTGGTTAAAACTTCAATTCTGAAATTAAAGATGCCAGCCAAGAAAATTTTTCTCCCAAATGTTATCACATACAACAGATTTAGGAAAGATTTCAAGACAATAATTATGTTACAATATGTTAAAATTATAGAAATTATTTTCTATATTTTTAAAACGTTATTGTTTTTCGTTTAAAACTATGTTACAATATGTTAAAATTATAGAAATTATTTTCTATATTTTTAAAACGTTATTGTTTTTCGTTTAAAATTACATTAAAGTTAAACGGTATCAAATGTAGTCAATATTAATAAATGTTGAAATTTTGGTAATTCTAAACATTAAAGCTAACTTAAGATAAAAAAAATAAAACTCAAGAATATAAGTTGTGGTGAATGTGCGTCAATCACACCCATAGCCGGGTTCATGAGAACGAATTACTAACTAAAAGAATATAAATGAAAAATATTTCTTTTTCTATAGTGTGTTTATTAAAAAATTTTTTACAGAAACTATCTTCATAGTTTTACACACAAAAAAGTAAAGTTTGTATGAGCAAAATAATTAGTTATAAATGATTTTATCAACAAGTTATACCTAAGCCGCCATATGGCTTAAGCGTCAAGCGATTATTTATTTTTCTAATGTACAATACAATTCTAAAATATTTAAAAAAATATACAATATAAATAACAATTGTATTCATACATGCATATGTATTGTTAAATTAGAAAAATTTGAAGCACAAATATCAAGAAAATAAAAAATTGAACCTTTTGTTGAATATGAAATATTTTACAAGTTATTTTTTCTCAGCTTAACCTGAAATAACAAAAAATCTGGAATTATCTAAAATAATTTTATTTCATTCTATTGTAAACATATTGATTGTTCAGTTCTGGAAACGTTATACAAAAGTATTAACAAATCAAACAAGTTATTAAGAAAATAAAAACTTGAACCTTTTGTTGAATAGGAAATATTTTACAAATCATTTCTCTTCCTTTTAACCTAAAATAACAAAAAACCTGTAATTATCTAAAAATAATTCTATTGTAAGCATATTGATTGCTCAGTCCTGAAAATTTGATCAAAAATATTAAAAAACAAACCAGTTATTAAGAAAACTATTTATGCCTAAACCGCCAAGCGGCTTAAATGTCAAGTGATTATTTATTTTTCTAACATACAATACATTTGTACAATTTAAAAATGTAAATAACAATAAAAAATGATTTCTATTAAACTATTACATTGCATTTATATATGCATATTTATTGTTAAATTCTGTAAATTTGAAGGAAAAATATTGAAAAAAATAAATACTTGAACTTTCTGTTGAATGTGAAATGTTTTAAACGTAATTTTTCCTCATGTTAACCTAAAATAACAAAACATCTGAAATTATCTAAAAATAATTCTATTGCATTATATTGTAAGGATATTGATTGTTCAGTTCTGGAAACTTGATGCAAAAATATTAAAAAACTAACCAGTTATAAGGAAAATAAAAACTTGAACCTTTTGTTGAATGTGGAATGTTTTAAAAGTTATTTTTCCTCATTATCGAGCGTGTTACGTAGTAGCGTAGCTCTATATATAGTTTACTTTTCGAAATATGACAAAAAATGTCGTGTCA
>JARUHE010231962.1:0-13221 GCA_031471125.1 Archaeomysis grebnitzkii | reverse complement strand
ATATCAGTGAAAATGCACATTTTATACGTCCAAGCCAAGGGCATTTCAACAATTGCGAACAAATAAAATGACGACTAACACGTAATCATTCAGAACAATTATAACATTGATTGTCGTATCTTAGTTGATCTGTGGTATATACACTTTGCTCAATCTAGTACTTTATTGAAATTGTATTAAATAGTACTGACGCTGTTAACAAATAATATATCATCCATTTCATTAACATGATGCAATAAACTTTTTTAACAAGTAATTAACTCATGTCTACACATTACCAAATATAAACCTCAAGTCAATGAATACTTGGCTTGACAGTCAATTGTTTTTGCAATATCTTCAGTTTTTGTGCACTATCATTTAATAATTTCCGAGATTCAAGTCATTGAATTTACATGCTGTGCACAAAATGGCGTTCAGCTGCTATGATGGCCTGGAAATTTCCCTGTCGAGAGTTTATGATGTATTCTAAAGAGTTAATTTATTTCATGTACATAACAAATTTCACAATCTCATTCATTTTTCATAATTCCTAATTTCATGCGTTTTATTAATTTCAGAATTCATAATTCCAGGTGTTTTACTATGGTAGCGTTCGATGGGCTTCTTTCTCCTGCAGAATTCTGCAGAATTACCCCACCAAAAATTACCATCAAACATTATTTGATTGCCTTTATAACTTAACATAGTTAATTTCTGTATCTTATTTTTAAAAATAATTAAACATTTATCTTACTGCTACCTACATTTTAACGAAGTTTTCAATTTTGAGAGTTTGAACAATAAAACAAATGTTTTTGGCGGTACTTTCTGGTGTGGTAATTCTGCAGAATTTTGCAGGGAAAATCCTATCGAACGCTATACCTATTAATAACCTTTCATCGGTGAAATTATGGATTTAAAAAATCCATAATAGTTTGATCACTATATTGTAACACAGATTAGAGGTAAATACTCTATTCTTCAGCACTTGAACCTTTATCAGTCTTTTTTTAGATGCTGGAATTGAAAAAAACAAAACTATTTTATCACAACAAGGTTAATTAACGAATCAACTGTCAATAACATATCTAATGGGAAACTTTTAAAGAATTTTTTACGTTTCTTACGTTCGAGTATATCATTGCAAGTAGTAAATTATTTTTATAACTTTTTAGTTTAAAAAAACTATATACTTGCGCTAAAACAAATTTATTTGCACCAACAAACTTGACGAATGCAAAATCTTTGTTGAATGAGATAAACTTGGCAACAACGTCAAAATTCACATCAATATGTATTGATGTGAGTTGATTTACAAAGATGTATACCGCACAGCGATTGCGTTTGAGGTTCAATCTGGATCAATCAATATTGATCTGAATTAGAGCGTTCTTGCCAAATTTATTTTGCTTGGAATCAAACATATTGATCGTAAAGTATATTATAATAGGGTTTAATAATTCGTTTTAGTTTGTGTTAAAGTAATTTCTATTAGACTTTGTTTTTCAAACCTAACTTTAAAAAAAACTTTAAGAAATAGTAAAAATATCTTTGTATCTCATTCGTTTGGAAAAAAAGGCCTATTATAATTATCTGAAAACGCGCAAACTTAAATTAATTAAAATACACTATACTCTAAATGCAAATGCTCAACATGTTGGATACCAAACAAAATGCATTTGGCAGGAACGCTCCAAATCATATCGACCTGGATCAGTATATGGATCGATTCAGGTTGAACATCATCATCAAGATTAGAGATATGTTTTGTATTTGTGAATCGTGAGAACGATACTCAGTTACTTAACAATTCGAAATGCATAAAGAGTTTTCATGATACTATTGATAGAGTAGTGGGACTGTTTTTTTGCAGTAAATATTGTTGTTGTACTTATCGTACTTGATACATAAGTTCAGAATAAGATTTATATTGACTTGTGATATTAAATTTATAAGTTATTAAATGATGATAAGCAGAGAGTGATGTTTTCCTAATGACAGTTTCATTATTTGCAACTCTGCTAGTATTTATAGTGGTAACTGGAATATACTGGGGAAGTTGCCACTGTGTTGTAAGTTATAGCCTATTTCCTATACTAGACACGGCTCGCCTTTTAAGGAGTGATATCACTTACCTATATATATGGATTGAATTGGCCTGCGCATTGTTTTGTCGTCCAATATTTACATAATCTTGAAGCTTCTGAGCGCCACATTGGGACGATGTTTTTGTTTACATCCGGTCCTCTGTGGAGTTGTTTAGAAAATTTAATCGCTCACATAGTTGCCTATAATGGTTTATTACGTTATAATTAACTGCAAAAAAAGACTCAAAATCATATAAAAAAGAAAAACATTTCACAAGTAAGTCATGATGTTAATTTAGAAAGAGCTTACTTGAGAAAGTTAGAAATTATGGCAAAAACCTAGTTTGGATTCCAATTAAAAAGTACTGAAAGTACTGAACATGAAAATTATTAGTATTTCATTTATTTTGTGAAATAGTACTTTACCTTACCTAACATAACCTAACCTAAAAACAAGAAAGTTAATCTCGTATCAAGAAAACATGGGTCAAAATTGTTTTGTATTATAGAGATATCCATGCCAAAGGCCTGCAGTAGAGTTGGCATTGTATTAACTCAATGAAATGAATTTTCTAAATTGAATAATTTAATGTTCATTGAACCGCAAATTTAAAAATTGTTTACTTAATCGTAACAATTTAAGAATTGCATATTTAATTATTAACAATTTATGAATTAAGTCATTTTTTTCATCAATAATTTACGAAACGGTAGTTAAAATATTTTTATATCAACCTTTTTTAGGAATACACTTGAGCGGCGATCAAAAAAGAAGAAGAAAACAACGTCCTACAAAAGTGTTACACCTGACAAGACGTTTTGGCCAATCCATATATATAGGTCAGTGAGTGATATGGTATAAGTGTCCTTGGCTATAAATTGACAATAATAATGCATTGTCATGAAGACATAATCTGATAAAAATCATATTAGGCAAATTACAATAGGAAAATAAACATAAATATGGGAGAATTTAATTGATTATTACAGTTTCATATTTCATGATAAAACTTAATTTAAACAAGGAAATTTTCAATTTTTACAATAACAATAATACAAATTAATCATTGAAATCTTTTAAATAAAGTTAAATGAACTTATATTTAAAACTGATCTATTTTTTTCACTGAATTACAAACTATTTTATTATAAAAAATATGTATGCCCTTTGTTTCTTAAATGAAAAATAAAATATATACAAACAATTTTTTAATAAAGACATCAACATTTAGAGAATATTTTTTCTTCGTTTTTTATTGTAAAACTTCAAGTAAATTTACTCTTTCAACCGGCGTTCGGCCTCAAGAAAATTCAGTAAGGTTTGTTTTAAGTAATAATTTTAATGTGTCTTTGGGGCGCACACTGGTTAAGAATCACTGATTTGTTTGAGGAGTTAAAATTACATTTAATTTAAAAACATATTTGTTTTAGGTTCACATTTAATTTAATTTAAATTTTAGAAACAATTGTTCAAACAATATCATTTCAAGTAGATAATTTCAGCTTAAATACTTTAATTTTAAAGTAGTTAGTTTCCTTTCGAATATTTTCATTTTAAAGTAGGTAATTCCAGTTTAAATATTTTCATTTTTAAAGTATAAATAATTTCAGTTCAGAAATTTTCATTTTAAAGTAGATAATTTTATTTCGAAAATTTCCGTTTTAAAGTAGACATTCTCAGCTCTAATATTTTCATTTCAAAGTATATAATTTTATTCTACCCTTTTCACTTTAAAGTAGATGATATCAGTTCAAAAATTTTAAATTTTAAAATAAATAATTTTAGTTCAAATTTTTATTTAAATTAGATACTTTTAGTTCGAATGTTTTCATTTTAAAGTAAATAATTTCAGTTGAAAAAAATGTATTTAAAGTATAGACAATTTCAGCTCAAAAATTTTAATTTCAAGGTATTATGTAATTTTAGTTAGAATATTTTCATTTTAAAGTTTATAATTACAGTTAAAAAATGTTAATTTTAAAGTAGATAATTACAGATAAAAAAAATTAATTTTAAAATAGATAATGTTAGTTCAAATTGTTCTTATAAATCGTCACTTTTAACAATTTAACTAATTATGATTTTTGACACAAGATCAATATGGCGGTTTTAACTAATGAATCATAATTTGTAACTTTTATAATTGGCAAATTTTAATTTCAAGAACATAAACCAATTCATAAGAATGGCGTCAGATTTACAAACTATTTTAAATATCAATACAAAGTTTGAATACTAGCAATGATCTGTTGAATTTTGGACAAATTAAGTCATTACAATATTTGTGAAACTAATTGAAAACACTTCTGTCTCTTCTACGAAGAAGTAATTTCACTATCCATGTACTGTACTTTCATCTTCAAGTATTTACCGGAAACGTATTATTAGACGTATTGTCAAACTTTTGTACAATGCTAATTCATTAAAAATATAAGTTGAAGTTTAATCACTATCTTATCAACGAGAATTCAAATTCTAACACATAGTCACGTTGCTCACAGAGCTTTAAAGTATGCAAACATTAGCTGCATGACAACAACCGTTGATCTTGTTTATTTAAAATTAGAAGTAAATAAATACTTTTGAGCAATATCACAAAGCTTCCACTAAAATCACACTACACGATACTTGCAGAAATATGCATTACAACAATTGTAAAACTGTTGGAACAAACTTTCAAAGGCAATTCTGTACAATCATTTGTAAAACAATTGAAACACTTAATCATTATATTTTTAAATAATTATATAATTGTATATTCATTTGTAAATAATAAAGATCATAATAAATTTAAACTAATTGGCACTGTGATTAGTTTTATAATTCACTTGAAATTACTTATTCTCATTAACTGTTTTTTGTTCTACATTTGGTAAGATTTCCATTGTGACTAGTTTGAGTAGTTAAGAAATTACTAAAATTTCATCAAACTAACTAATTATGTTTATATAAATGCACATAAATACACATAAATGCAAATAAATACACATAAATGCACATCATCGAACATTATTGGAATGCTAGGATTGAATGGAGTGACTATGTGCGCCATTCATTATCTCTTTCCTGCCCAGTATGTCTTGATAAGGTCGGATGCCTTCTCCCCGATCATGATGACGGGCGCGTTTGTGTTGCCAGACACTAAAGATGGCATGATGGAGGCATCCACAACTCTCAGTCCAGATATTCCATAAACCCTGAAAAAAATATGTATAGACAGTTAGCTTTTTAATTGAAATGGTGTAAAGAAAATATTTAAAAACTTTATGCTTTTTAACTGATAAGAAAATATTTATAGATTTTACGCTTTTTAACTGGTCAAAAAATATTTGGAATATTTATTGGATTCAAAATTCATCTTCACAACCCAGCCATAATGAGGAAGGCGAAGATGCCATTGTTCACCATAAAAATAAAGAAATTAAGAAAATGACGTCATAAAATTTGTTCGTTGCAAAATCACTTCAATGTCGATCAAGACTGTGGTCAAATGCTTTTGGTGACATTTAATGGAAACAGTTGCAACAACAGAAGATAAATAAAACAATAATTTTGCATTGCATATTATAATGAATATATATAAGCTATAACCTCAATAGTTAAACCCTTTTATGCATTTTTTTTTCGACTCTTGTATTTTTTTTCGACTCTTGTAACCTATGTTTGAATAACTAAAAGACAGCAACGTACCGCGACATTATCGCAACTATTCGTTATGCACTAAAAACAAACAAACTTTAAAATCCAAACTAACACTAAAATGTTCTTACTTTAACTCCGGATCCACAACAGCTTCAGGATCCCAATACGGACCCATCTTAGCGGTTCCCACCGGATGGTAGATGGTCGAGGTGTAGTGCCTGGCTAGACACTCCCAGTACGAGTCTGTCCACAGGGGAAGGTGTTCGCAGCCTGGCATTGGTTGGGTATAGAACCTCGAGCCGAACTTCTTGAAAGAGTGTGCCTCCCCCAACGCCAAAGCTATTTTTATACCTGCAATAGTAGGTTTAATTTAAAGTGTTGGAAATCTTTCTCGTTAATTGATGATGCAGCTTCCTTCTTTATAGAACACTCTTAGAGTACATATTAATTGTTTTTATATAATCGAAAACCTAAAAAAACAATCGGAGGATTTAGAATATTAAAAAATAAGTAAACATATAATATTATAAGGATGAAAAGGAGTACAAGCTTTGAAAATCAAAACAACCGTCATCAAACTAATTATTTTTATTGTTATTATACAATATCTAAACTTTTGACAACAATGGTGTATAATTAAGATGATGTAATTAAAAAATTAAAAATGTCCACATTTACTTTTGAACAGAATTAAGAAAAAAATTCTTTAAAATATTGATTACAAACTAACAATTTAAACTATAAGAAAATTAATATACTCAAAAATCCTTAATGTTGTATCTACCAAGGATCTTGAATAGTTTACTATCTAGCAGATTATATAGTATTTATTAAACATTATAACTCGCATTAAGTTGTGATGTTTCGTATATTTCTTACAAATTCATTATTTTTGTCATTGTTTTCTGTTGTAACATGTTTGGCAGTTCATATCTTTATAAAAAGATGGATAATGACAATAGTAATCTTAATGCCATATGACCATTACTATCAATCTATGTTATTTCTTTTCCAGTGATGCATATTAATATGAAGAAAAACCATTATCCTAAATCATTAAATATTGCGTCTTGGCAGAAACACGTATAAATAAATAGAAAAAAAAAATAAAAATGGTATGTTCACCTTCGACCATGACCTTGACGTCGTGAGGATGCGTGAGGTAGTTGTGTTTGATGAAGGGATGATCGAAAGGACTCGGCGACCTCAGCGAGATGGATCCCCGGGACTTCGGCCTCAGCAGCATAGGATAGACAGACCAACTGTCACGGAAAGACAACGGCCGAAACATTTCTTGCCACGTCTGAAAATTGTTTGGATTGCATTTACAATTTAATTCATTTCACAGTTTAATTTAATTTACAATTTAATCTAATTTACAATTTAATTCATTTCACAGTTTAATTTAATTTACAATTTAATCTAATTTACAATTGAATTGATTTCACAGTTTAATTTAATTTACAATTGAATCTAATTTACAATTTAATTCATTTCACAGTTTAATTTAGTTTACAATTTGATTTGTTTTACAATTTCATTCAATTTATTCCAAGTTTCAATTTCGTGTATAAAGGAAAAACATTTCAACGTTAGAATGTCACTCACCCTTTCTGACAGCCCGTGAACTTTTCTGATCTGCCTTCCCCCGTCAGAGGCGGGCGACCCGGAAATGAAGTGGAACTCTATGTCCGGCCAATCCTCGGTGTCGTTGGCGTATTTGGTGTTCACGAACGCCAGTCCTTCCACGCCGCCCAGCACCGTTAATGGTCCTGCATTGGTCAAGAATGATTATGATGATGTTAGTAATTAATGGTAATAATGCATTTTGAATGATGGTTGTGGAGATAAAACAAATTGATAGTAACAATGATGCCATTTATGATAATACTTGTACTCGGCACGGAAGAGTAAGTTATTCAAATACCCAATTCTACCAACAGTTGTGTACGACATGTGTGGACGTATTTGTGAACTATACTGGGAGTTAAAGGTTGAACAGATATCGCAAGGTTAGTATTAGAAGAGAAATGTAAGAAAAACACACCGATGTGATAAAAAGGTTAATGTTGACGGGGTTCAGCCATCAATGAAAAGACTACCATTAAGTCACATACAGTAAATAGATCAACATGGCGCAATTTCACAACACAAAGATTTTGAGGAACACCATTGAAAGAAATATTTTCATCGATGTAAGATTTGCGCTGGATAATGAGGGCTGGTGGAGTGTAGCTCTTTGTATGAAGCTCAGAGCAGAGACTTTATATGAATTGCCCCTTTAGATAGACAGATAACATAAAGGCCTTCAAATTTTAAGTTTTATCTAGTGATGTAGATTCCTTATTGATTATTTTAACGTTTCAAAAACAAACTGTTCAACATATGCTCTCCACCGCCAGCCTTGTAGGTCCCTGTTAGCATCTGCCCATGCAGAAATCAAGTAGTTACAAATAAAATGATTTTCTACAACTAGCACGTGTAAGGTCTGAAGTGGAGGCGTCTCTACGAAGGATCTATTTCAGCAGATGAAACCACTTCACAGTGTCCGCATACAGGAACATGTTCGAATGCCCAAATAGTCGAATTTAGCGCCGTCCAACCATGCAGCTTAGTTGGCCCAGCCCAGCCTCACAGAGCACTGTATCGTTAGAAATGAAGTAATTCCAACGGTACCCTATAAGTCTGGACAGGTGTCGGATACAAAAGGAGTTCAGAATATGCCACACAGAGCCCCACTCGTCCAGGTAACACTGCAATGTAGCAAGATCGGAAGAACAAGAGCACCAAAAACCATTGTCTTAGTCCGAAAAGAGATAGCCAAAGTAAAGAAGACAAATAAATTAAATAAAAAAAAGAAGGTAAATAAGATAAATAAAGCAAAGATGGTAAAAGATAAAGACCGTAAAAAGTTAAATAAAGCAACACAGGTAGATAAAGTAAAGAAGATGAAAGGAAGGAAAAAGATAAAACCAATATGGCGCACCTGATCCGAACATGGCGTACTTGAGCACCGATGGGAGGTTTTCATAGCGGGTCTGCACCAGCGATACCTGTTTGTCGACCAGGAAGACGACGCCCCCCGTGCCGATGTGGTCCTGTAGGTTGCGACCCACCGGCAGATCGGAGAGGACAGGGATCTGAAACCAAGAAAAGATGAGTCATCTTTAGGTGAAACTTTTCACCTCTTGGTACTGTCACCCAAGAAATAAGAGTCCTATTCAACTCGAAAACTATTTATAATTTTCAATTTTAAATTATTTAATCGCTTTATAAATAAGACTGACATATGTTATTCGTTTGTTATAGTTTTCAAATATTTTAAAACTGTATATCTGCATAGTTCTTCAGTCGTCGAGCACTCTTATTTTTAGAGTGATACTAATTCAGATGAAATGTTGCAAATCATTTAAAAATCCATCTCTAAATATATTGTATATTTACTCACACCGAGGTCCATGAGATGTCCTCTGGGCCCCACCCCGGACAACATGAGCAGCTGCGGAGTGTTGACAGCACCTGCACTCAGGATGACCTCCTTCCTGACATGAACTACCTGCACTGACCCCTTGCGGATGAATTTCACACCAATCGCCCGCTTCGTGTCTGGGTCTATTAACACCTGGAAAATATGTTGTTCGGTTACCAACAACTTTGGAAGAAGTATTTTATTTTATCAATACTTTTAACATCGTTTGTTGTTTTCTTTGTATCTTCATTATTGTTTAATTTTAAAGTAGCCAAACTTAAAGCAATTTGACTTCCTCTTCTCACTTTTCGTGTTAGTTGGAACGAAAAGTGGCTAAAGGAGCCTCAGACGACCTCAACCGTTCAAAGCCTGATCTGTTACTGAATGCACGCATTGTAAATAGTTTTATAACTAAACTAGATTGTTTTATATTAAAGGCATGTTTCCATGAGCTCTTATCGTTTATATGATGAATTTGTTGACGTAATTATGAGATCAACTCTGTTGTTATATTCAGCATCATGGATATGAAGTTTTTTAAATGTTATATGCCACCATTAATATCAATCAAATTATAAAAAAATAAACAGTTAACCTAGTGAAAACACATTTTATTATGCTCAATATGACGTCATCAATATTAATCTAATTATAAAAATTTGAACCTTAAACCTAGCGAATACACATTTCATTATGCTTAATATGACGTCATCAATAGTAATCCAATCATAAAAATTTAAACCAATAGCTTAGCGAAAACATATTTTATTATGCTTAATATGACGTCTTCAAAGTAACCTAATCATACAAATTTAAACCAATAACTTAGCGAAAACACATTTTATTATGCTTAATATGACGTCATCAATAGTAACCCAATCCTAAAAAATTAAGCCAATAACTTAGCGAAAACAGACTTAAAAATCAAAATGGCGGACCTTTGTGACGAAGGTGTTCATGGCGACGTGAAGGTTGGGTCTCAGCCTGACTGGTCTGATGAAGGCTTTGCTGGTCGAGCATCGAGACCCTCTGCGGATCGTGCCTTGAGGAATCATGAAACCTGCAACCATTTTCATTTCAATTCTTATGATTTTTAATTTAGTACTTTTATTTATTTTACATACTTTTTTATTTGTGAAACATTAAATACTTTTATATTTTTAATGTTTATAACTTAGTACTTTTATTTATTTTACATACTTTTTATTTGTAAAATATTAAATAATTTTATATTTTTATTATTTATAACTTAGTACGTTTATTTATTTAAACATACTTTTTATTTGTAATACATTAAATAATTTTATAATTTTAATAATTATAATTTAATACTTTTATTTATTTTACATACTTTTCATTTGTAAAACATTAAATAATTTTATATTTTTAATAATTATAATTTAGTACTTTTATTTATTTTACATACTTTTCATTTGTAAAAAATTAAACAATTTTATATTTTTAATAATTATAATTTAGTAGTTTTATTTATTTTACATACTTTTTATTTGTAAAACATTAAATAATTCTATATTTTTAATATTTATAATTTAATATTTTTATTTATTTTACATACTTTTTATTTCTAAAACATTAAATAATTCTATATTTTTAATATTTATAATTTAATATTTTTATTTATTTTACATACTTTTTATTTGTAAAATATTAAACAATTTTATATTTTTAATAATTATAACTTAACAATTTATTTATCTTAATATTAATAGAAAAATGTAACTTTAATTTTTTCGATATTTTTTATTGATATTCTCATTATTTATTAAAAAATAATTTTTAATGTTTAAATTCTGTAGCCTAACTTAATATGTATATATATTTTTAATATTTATAACTTATTTTGAATGTGTTTAGTATTTTTTACTTTTGATATTTGTATTACCTAAGAATATTCATATTTAATCATTTCAATAACTATAAAAAAACTTATTTTATTTTAAATATTTTTAATACCGTTTATAGTTCTAATATTTCGGATGTTTTTAATATTTTTAATAATTATAACTTCACACTTTTATTTATTTTTAACATTTTAAACTATTTATAATAATATTTAAGAGAATTATAACATTTAATTGTTTATACCTTTTTAGTATTTACAATATTGATAATATTTTTAATAGTTGTAATAATTTTGAAAGTTTCAAGAGCATGAGTATGAACAAATATATTCAACTGTACAATCCTCAGTATTAAAAAAGTTAGTTCAAGTACACCATCATAGCTTACAATTCACCTCAGCAACACTATACCTGAACCATATTTTATAAGGATGATGATTTGTACAGTTGGAAAGGACTTCATTGATCACATAGTTTGAAGAGCGAGTTCTGGTAAGCCGAGGGCTCCAGTTCAATATAGTTTTCACGTTTCCACCCGCAAATTTATAAAAATATATTCAGGGTAATTGTGAATTATCTTTGTACGAATGAATATTTAGATATTTATTAAACAAATAAATAATAAACATAAAAAGAAACAAATGAGTGAGAAGGAAACAAAGTAAAATAAACAAACACAGATTTAATAATAGATCAATAAATTAAATAAATAAACACATAAATAAATAATTAGCAAGTAAAAAATATAAACAAAACAAATGCATGGAAATAATTAAACAAATACAGCTTAAATGAAATATTGATAAACAAAAAAATCAATACTTGAACAAACAAACTAACAAATATCAGAGTTGAAAACAAATAAAAAAAATGAAAAGAAAACAAAAGAAGAAGGAGAAGCGCAATTAAATATCGATTCGTAATTGAATTTATTAATTGCTATAATTAAATTCTTTAAAATGGAGCAAATACCTCTTCGATTCAATCAGGAGAAAATGATTGCATGGCACAAGAAAGTTATTTTTACTTCTTAATAGTTCAAAATTCTTATTATATATAAATATACATACGAACAAACACACATGCACAACTAAACAAACCAATTGAAAATAAACATACACGCACACGCTTAAATAAACACTGTTCAAATAAGCATACAAACAAACAAAATACAAACACACATACACAACTAAACAAACCAATGAAAAATAAACATACAAACACATGCCTAAATAAACACTGTTCAAATGAACATAAAAACACACAACAAACAAACACACATACACAACTAAACAAACCAATTAAAAATAAACATACAAACACACGCTTAAATAAACACTGTTCAAATAAACATACAAACACACAAAAAACAAACATACAGACACACAAAAAACAAACATACAGACACACAAACGAAAAACCACCCACAGATAAATATACAAACACATATACAAACAAACAAGCAAACAAACAAACACATACACACACGTACAAATAAACATACCAATACACAATCAAACACGGACAAATAAACCTGCACATAAGAACATAAATCAAACAAATTTACACACACAGACAAATATGAAAATATATAACCAGACAAAAAACACCAAACACGAATATTCACCACTAAACAAACAAACATTCACACAAACAAACATACAACCAAACAAACAAACATAGAAACAAACAAACATACACACAAGCAAACATATAAACAAACATACAAACAGACAAACATAGAAACAAACAAACAAATATACAAACAAGTAAAGATACAAATAAACAGTCATACAAAAACACTTAACCTATATAAATAATTTTATTTTCTAAATGAAATTAAAACAAATTTTAATACTATTTATATACGAATAGAGACGAAATCAATATACACAATAAGTATTATTTTCAATAACAATTTAAAGATATTTGGTTCTTAATGCAATAAATAATCATGCTTAAATGACGATATAAATCTCTGTTTTTTAGCATTTAAATGTTGATAATTTAACACTTTTGTGGTTTATTATATTCTTATTTATCGATGTTTGTATTTCGTTAGAACCATTAAAAATAAATGCAATTTAATTTAGATTTATATAACATAAAAAATGTAATATAGTATAATATAATATAATATAATATAATATAATATAATATAATATAATATAATATAGT
>JARUHE010231961.1:0-22158 GCA_031471125.1 Archaeomysis grebnitzkii | reverse complement strand
ATGTAGTTCAAATTTCTACCACTAGCTGTATATTCCAATGCTATTGGTGGCACTACTGTCTTTGTTTATTTAATTTCAAAGCATTAACTTTTTTGTTGCTACTGCTCTAAATGGTAATTAAATAAACCTTTATAAATATAAAAGCATAAATTGAAAATGAAATGCATCTGTTAACTAAAAGGCAAAAGCAACAATATACTTTTGTTTTCCATGAGTAATGGTTGGTGTTACTTTTTGTTTGTTTGTTATCAAATTAAACTATAATTAACCACAAAAATTATTAGAATAATTTAATTATATGAAATTAAGGGTCAAACAGTGGGTTCACACAATTATTTTTCTATCCAAAATTTCTTATTCCAGTGCTACTACATTTCTTTGAATATAATTTTTTTGCTACTAAGTCCTAAAAAAATTACTACCGAATGCTCTAAAAATTAGTGTGCAGCCCTGCTTAAGGGCCATTTCACATACACCTGCCTAGTAATGAGGTTGTTTTAATGCTGCTCGCTGACAAGTTGTGGAGTTGAAGTATGTAATTATGAATTTATTATTAGTCTGTAGTTTTCAAGGTTGGCTTGGCATGTTTGCTTAAAACCCAAAATTTAAACAAAATGAAGAAAACCCTGATTCTCAATTTTTCAAAAACCAGCAAGCAAAACTTTACTCAAGATCCCATTTAAAAATTACTAAAAGTAGTTATCAAGAAAAATTACTAAAAAAGTAACCATAAAAGTATGGTCCTCAAAAAACCAATTGTTGAAGGTTATTTCACCTATTTGGAAGAACACTGCATTACTTACTTTACCTAACCTAGCATAAATATGAACTAAAGGGGCTATTATCGCATTGTCGTGACCCACCAAACAAAACCTAACCCGTAATCATGAAGGATAGTTCTGTAATCGAAAAATAACGGTATAAATAGAAACTTGCGACTAAACACCTATCAACAGTGCGTCAAACGGGGACATTTTATTTCGGTCTCCAAAAATTCATTTTCTATTTATGTTCTCCAGCCAGATTTTCATCTCACTATCTCTTTAAAAATTATTAAATTTAATTGAATGGTTTTTTTTCAAAATGAAGGCCATTGTTAGTGTAAATAATTCAGTTTTGCATGGAAGTATACTAGTACCGATTTAAATGACTTATTAAAAATATTGAAAGTAAAAATCTTCAGGAGATTTTGAAAATGTTTTCCAAAATTTTCGAAGACCCTCTTGACGGACTGCCTATCAATATTCTGTCACTAAATTATTTAGCAAATAATTTTTTCAACCCTACAACTGAAATTAATTGTTTTCTTCGCAATTTGCTAATTTTATTGATCATTTCTTAATTTTTATGTTATATCTTACACTTAACCATGTTTTCTTTTCATTTTGCTTGTTATTTCTCAATTTTTATGTTATATTTTATGTTTAATCGTGTTTTATTCATATTTTGCTTACTCTATCGCCATTTTTATGTTATTTTATACATTCAACCGTGTTTGTTTCTAATTTTGTGACGCCATCTTACCCAAGTGACGTCATTATTTCAAAATTGAACTTAGCTAAACAAACCAGCATTCAAGTAAACCTTAGCATTATTGTGACCCACCAAATAAAAACTTAGCCTAACTTTGCTCCTAAAATGGTTTTCGGTGGCCAAAAAACACAATTTAAGGAACACGAGTCAGTTCAAGTTTTGGTTGGTGGATCACGGTATTGGTAAATTTTATTTAAATACCGATATATTTAGCCTAAATGCTATTGGAAATTATGACATCACTTAAATAAGCTACGAATGTATGAAATAACATGAAAAATGGCGATAAAGTAAACAAAATATGAATAAAATACGTTAAACGTATGAAATGTTATGAAAAATAGCGAGTGAGTAAGCAAAATCATCTTTAGTGTATTATAATTTTTATATAATAAGTTATAGGTTCTTGTGATCAAGTGTTAAGGTATTTTTTAAATAATTGGAACATGTAAATGCACCAGGTTTCACAAAAGTTGAGTAGAATTACATACTGAACACTTAAATGTAAAATATAACAAAAATTAAGAGAACAAGCAAAATGGGAAGAAAACACAGTTAAATGTATTATACAGGGTGATGAAAAATATTCTTATTTTAAAGAGGACATTCGTTTTTAAGCTTTTATTGCAGAAAAAGGCCACTTCGGGCCAATTTTTTGGTTGAAAGGACGAAAAAAGTCTTGGAACAAAAAACCCTGGTTTTCATCACCCTGGTATGATATAACAGGGTGATGAAAACCAGGGTTTTTTCGTCCTCTTTCAACCAAAAAATTAGCCCGAAGTGTTCTTTTTCTGCAATAAAAGCTTAAAAACGAACTAAACCGACCAAAAACGAACGTCCTCTTTAAAATGAAAAAATGTTTTTCATCACCCTGTGATATAACATAAAAATTAAGAAAGAACTGATAAAATGAGCAAATTGTGAAGAAAACACTTAAGTTTAGGTGTAGGGTAAAAAAATTAATTGCTAAATATTTAGCGACAAAATATTGATAGGTATCAAAGTGTGGTGTGTTTCTGTTTACCGGGTTTTTCGATTACAGAACTATCCTTTATGGATGCCACCTAACCTTACTTAGCTCCTCAACAGTGCATCAAAGGACAATTTTTGTTCCACGAAAATTAAATTTTATCATATGTTCTCTAAATTGAGTTACAAATTTATTTCTCTTTAAAAGAAAAACAAAAGTTTTAAACTCCTTGTTTTCAACAGGATATTAATGTTAGTGCGAATACATTCAAAATAAGTGCAGCAGGGTTGATTTTAATGAAAAATACACAAATTCATTAAGTAGTTAAAAATACTGGAGCAAGATTTCGAATAAAAAATGTTCTCCGAAAATTTCTTGATACCCTTCTGACCAGTGCGCCAAACGGGGACATTTTTTGTTCTCCAAAAATTTACCTTCAATAAATGTTCTCCAAGCAGAATTTTATCTGACCATCTCTTTAAAAACAAATAAATTTAATGGAATTGTAGGTTTCTTTTTTCAAAATGAAGGCCATTGTTCATGTAAATAATTAATAGTTTTGCATGGAGTGTACTAGTACCGATTTAAATGACATTAAAAATGCCGAAAGAAAAATTGTTCTCCAAAAACTTTTAAAGACCCTCTTGACACACTGCTCCTTCAATGATTTTCAGTGGCCAAAAACGATTCGAGGTGCAAAGTTGTTTTGAAACATGGTGCGACATAATCTGTAAGCATTTAACAGTACCTAAACTGTATGGTTTGCAATATATATATATATCTTTATAATTACTTTAATGCCGTATCGGCATTTGTTAAGTTTCACCAGTGTGCCGATTTTGATATTTTCAATTATGGGAATTGAAAAATTATAAAAAAAAAAAGGAAAATTGGAATTTTTTTCCAATACATTAAAATCAACGAGTTTTATTATTTATATTAAAATAATAGTTAAAAATATACATCTTCTCGTTTGCACAGCGTGCCGATTTTGAAATTTTCAATTATGGGAATTGAAAAATTCCAAAAAAAGAAAGATTGGAATTTTTTTGAATATCTTAAAAATGACGAGTTTAATCATTTTTATAAAAATAATGATCGAAAATATAAAAATAAACATTCTGTTTTATTGTCTAGGCAACTTCAGGTAGATTTTGTCATCCTGCTAATTTTTAATGAACAATGGCACCAGGGTGATGAAAAAATATTTTTTAATTTTAAAGAGGACATTCGTTTTTGATCGGTTTCGATCATTTTTAAGCTTTTATTGCAGAAAAAGGCCATTTTGAGCTAATTTTTTGGTTGAAAGAGGATGAAAAAAAATCTTGAAGGACAAAAAATCCTGGTTTTCATCACCCTGATTATGAAAGAATCCCATTTAAAGTGTTTTTCTAAGAAGTTGTACAACATTTTGTTGAAATTAGTAAACTTGGGGAAAATGGAATTTCTTTTCAAATTCCGGGGTTTAATAAAGAAAATCGGCACACTGCTTTTTTCAAATCGCGGGCATGCTATTTTGAAAATTCAAAACTCTGGGGTACATGATGCAATGTGCCAAATAACAGCCTGCCGATTTTCTTTGCTAAACCCCAGAATTCCAACAATTCAATTTTTTGAAAAAAATAGCCATTTTCAAGAAAACTATGCAACAGTGTGTGAAACAAAAAAATCAGGCTAAACTTTACTTGAGATCCCATAATCAAATCTAGCAACACTTAAGAAAAAGTACTAAAAGTTATAGGAAATTTGTTAAATTTTTAGTTTACGAATGGCAAGTTTCAAATCGCAACGGTTTTTCAACAGTTCACTTTGGAATGTTTAGTGTTTTTATTGAAAAGTAATTTACTATGCCTATTTCATATTTTACATTAATTTTCCTAAATTAAACAAACAGGTGAAGTTCTGAGTATTAAAATAGCTCAAATGTTTTTGAAAACTAATTTAGTAGGCCTATTTCATATTTAACATTTCTTTTCATGACAAACAGTGCAACCGAGACTTAGAAAAAAGTACAACCTTGAATTTAGAAAATTTAAAGTTATGACCTGCATCTCTAGGTTGGAGGATCTTGATTCCTTGTGTGAAAGTGAAAACATAACTTTTCTTGTATATTTGGAATATATAATACTAATTCATTTGAAAATAAAGTGTTATACTTGTGACCAGTTATCAAGTTTCAATGAAAACAAATTACGATTGATGTGTGCTAAAAGGAACAGCACCGGTTATTGTGAACACACGCAATCAATCCATAAAACACTTTTTTTGAAAATTCTCATTTGGACATTAAACAAATTTTAAAAGGATTAATGTTGGTTCATATTTATGCTAGGTTAGGTAATGCAATATGCTTCCTAATAGGTGAAATAACCTTTGACAATTGGTTTTTGAGGACAGTACTTTTATAGTTCCATTTTAGGTATTTTTCTGGATTACTACTTTTAGTACTTTTCAAATGGGATCTCAAGTAAAGTTTTGCCAAAAATCAAGGTATTCTTAGAGTTCCTTCACCTCTGGTGTGCAGGTATATACTAAAGTGCAGTACTTACTTTGTGCGTAGGCATGCATATGAGGGATTTCATTACTGTCTGAACTATTACTTTAACCAAAATACTCGGTAAAAACAAAAAATAAGTATTCAATCACTCGCTTTTCAAAGATGTTACTATTTTTAGTTGCTAAATAAAATGTTAAAAAATGTTGCTAGATTATGTTTGGTGGTCAAGAAGTGACGAGTCTTCAAAAGGTGAGCGAGCGTGTTTTTTTTGGATACAATTGTAAACTGTAGGACGTCATTTTTTATAATTGTTGTTGAAACAATCGATGATGCAGAACAAATCACTTCAAACAAAAATACATCTTTCTGTTTTGATCGCCATTAGTCCAAATCATGTGTAATGTTTAATCTCAAATTTGAATTTTGTTTTTTAAAAACGTTCTATTACAATGTAGTAACCACAAATTAGATCATTTTTCCACAAATTCTGTGATAATTATACTAACAAATTACAGTAGTGCTTTCAAAAAACATTTTGTGTACGTATTTATTGTTTGATTTATATTTTTAATTTTGAAATTGCTCGCCAATAAATCCTACTGAGCAACATTTTGTAGACTTAAGGCGATCAATCAGCTGGCGGGCGTTTTATTAAGTAATTATTTGTTGAAGTGTTTCATAATGTCAATCAAAGAATGTAATAACATGAAGATATTATTTTTTGTAATTATTTTATAATGTTAAATATGCTAAAAGTAATTATCAGTATATTTAATAGGTTCAATGTGCCAAATAAGATCAATCAATTCCAGAACTCACTGAATTCATTTTTTTAAATAGAACGCTAAAGGATTCAATTTTGTGAAAAATATATTTAAGATAACTTATTTTTCTTCCGTTGAGTATATACATTTACTTATAAATAAGTTTTCATGTAAATCCATTGTCTAATAAGTATATTAATCAATTAATAATCTATTGAACACTTAGTTAATATTAAATAATTAAATTTATTTAATTCATCCACTATGCTAGAGGACTCAATTTATCAAAATTTCTTGGACTCTATGAATTAAAAAAAATTAATTTGGCAAATTGAATAGGTTCAACAATCGTCAGTCGTCATCAATGATAATCCAGTTGTGCCAAAAAGTGACTGTTACAACAGATGCATTTATGTAATATTTAAAACATTTTTATGAACATTCAGGACATCCATATTGTTTATTTTATGAAAATGTTCGTATAGCCTATAAGCTATACAATTTTCGATGATATAATCAAACAAAAATAGTTTTGTGAAATTATAAATTAAGCTATTACAGGCCTATTTAAGACTTGTTAGCTTGTAATGTTATTTTAAAAATTATTTTACTACCTATTAGGCATAGCCAGTAGTTGTTCAGTTGTTAAGTGATGTAATTCAACTCAAGACATGTTTTCAAGTTTCAACCAGACTTTTTATTGATACAATAAACAATTTTCAATCAAAATTGCATCACTGTTTTAATATTGCATTATAATTAATGGGTTGAAAAATTGCGAGTTGAATGGCATTTAGTGAATCAATTAAAATTTTAATTTTGATCACTTTTTTCAGAAATATGATCACTATTTTCTTAAACTTGGTCACCATTAGTCAAACCATACTTTTAGAATGCTGGCCTGTTTGTGAGTTGTCTGAAATTTCCCTAATAATCTCTAGATATATATACCATATGGTAACAATATTTTTAGTATTAGATTTCAAATTTAATGCTAATTTGAAGTACTTAGACCGTTTTTTTGTTATTTTGAACGAACTTGCAGTTTTTGTTATCTCAATGTATTTACAATGTTTTTGTTATTTCACACGCATATTTTCGTTATTTTGAATGCTAAATAAAAAAGTTTGTTTAAAAACCTGGTGCTCCACTTAATACCTATATGGGTTTTTGTAAAAATTATTTTGTAGAGACATTCATAATATTCCATATTCAAGTAAAACATTCAAGGTTTTTGTTTGTTCACCTACAGTTATTCTTTATATCTCAAATGAACAGTTATGAAGTTTACATTAAATGTAAGCCAATTTTTCATATTTAATAAAACCGTTTTCATTACTACACACAAGAAATTGGTGACTGCGTGTGGTCCTCTGGTTTTATTTAAGAACTAAATCTGGGTATTACTTTGGTTATGCCAAGTATTCAAGTTGAACAATGTTTATAAATTTAGACATATACTCAAGATAAAATCAAGTTAGTTGAAATTTCATGAATATATTTTTTTTTCAGATAAGTTTTGCTGAAGCAAACAAAATATTTCTTTTCAATATAGTTTCATTAAGAAAGAATGGAGAGATGCAAAATTCAAGCAGCATACAAAGAAGAATTGAATAAGGCCATTCAGTCCTCGTATAAACAAAAAGTACAAGAAACTACAATAATAGAAGAAGCCTCAACTGAAAGTTCAATACCCAGTCCTAGAATAATGTAAGTGAAAGTATGCATAATACAGATGAGATTAAAAGTACATATTTCTAAAATTTATTTTTGAAAAAAAATCTGTTTTCATTAGTAAGAAATTGTAGAATAGTATAAGTTATTTTATTTACTTATAAAAATAGATTTATAAGAATAATAAAGCAGCAAGTTCATGTTTTTTCTCTATCCAAAATGTCTTTATTAGTTAAAGGTTGGGAGTTATTGTTGAAATTAGTTGATAAATTGAAAATGAAGTTAACCTTATTAAAATAAAAATTGTAATAAAAGTAAATTTATATTTATGAAAAAAATAGTTTTATCTTTTTTATTCAATTTTAATTTCAATAAATGTCCAACTTTCTTTTATAAGAGTACCAATTTTTTTCTGGTATCAGGCAGTATATAAGTATTAAAGATCGCTATATTTGAAGAGTTACAGTGAACTCTGATTAACAAAAGTTATTTGTTATAACCCTTTCACCAATACTATGAAATATTAATTTTTGTTGAGTTAAAGCCAACAAATAATTTTTTAGCAAACCATGTTTACTTCCCGCAAGATTGACGGTCATCTATTGCTAGTTTTTTATTATTATTTCTTTTTTTAACTCCTAAATTGACATATTTAATATAAGTTTATTAGTGCCTTTAATGCCTCTCAACATTGCTCAAACACAAATCTTTCTGTACAGATGTAAAATTGTTACCTTTAATTTAATTCAAGTTTATTTTAAATAAGATTTATGTCACTCTTGTCTCTAATAGATAGCCTATCTACTATACTACTTCTTCGAATTTTAGATGTTTATTATTGTTAGTTTTACAAAAATTATGTTTGTTTCAAAAATTTTATGAATGATTACAATTTTTTACCATTTTTCTTTTTAGTTTTAGGTGGTGCAAAAGCATTCTATGCAAAACTGAACCTGTATATCTCGTGTTAAAATCTCTACACAAAACGAAATTTGAGTTAGTTTGGCAATCTGACAACCGATGGTTTCAAAGTGCTCCAGTAGGCTTGCCATGTGGATTACATTATGGATATTTATGTATAAAAGACAAGGTAAATAATTACAAATGTTTTTTCTCAAATGTTTTCATAACAAGTAATACTACTCACTGTAATAGATTGTTAAATGTTCAATAACTTTAAGGTGCTCGTTGGTTTTCTCTTTCTTACATCTCCTATTTGTCTTTATAAGATGGTGAATAATCTCTAACAAAATATAAATAAATGTATAGTTTTTCAATTTTCTTGACTTTTTGACACATCCAAATTTACAACAAAAAAATTGGAAAGGTAAGGATGTAGAAATTTATTACATGAAGCTTACATTGAATAATTAAATAAATGTTATGATTTAATTTTTAACATTTCTGTTTTTGAAAACAATAATTCATTTTACATTTATTTTTTTCAAATCTTTAGTTTAAAATAAAGGATTTTTTCTTTCTACAATTTAGAAATATTTTAAAACTATTATTTGTTCATTATTAAAGATAATTTTGAATATTTCATTTCAGGTTGCTCTAACAAATGCATCTGATCTTAAAGCCAAAACATCAGCATATTATACTTCCTTGTTTAATCCTTTGCAGATAAGAGAAAGGCAGTACAAAATAGATCCATTCCATGTGTCTCCACATCGGTACTCCATCGAACTCTTTATTTCTTCCAATGAAGACCAACCAGATAATCAATTTTTTCACAGTTCTAGTAAGCTTGACCATAATGAAAATGAATGTCAGTTTTTTAAAACTACAAACTGTGATAGTTCAAATGAACTGAAAAACATCGAGTCTTCTAACTTGAATATAAATAAAAATAATATTTCAAATAACAAAAATCTTGAAAATATTAACCATAAACAAAGTTGTTTAAATAAATTTGAAATTGTTGATAATGCTACTTACCCCTTCACTTCTACACCAAATCATTTGCCCAAACCCATAAGTTCTTGTAATGAAGGAAGACTTTTGAAATCTCAAGGTTACATCATTAATGATTCAAATACATTATCAAATTCTCATCGAACTGGCTCTTATTTACCAAAGTTTGTGAATAGTTCCATTTTACAATCTGGTTCTTCATTCATTACAACACCTCGAAAAAATATTGGATTATCAGAAGCTGAAAAAATTATAATTGAAACATCAGCCAAAGACCATTTTGAATCAATTTCTAATTTCAGAAAAGAAAGTTCTCAATGGCAAGTGAATGCAATCAAATTTAATGCTGACTCGCAGTTGAGAAAAATTGAAGATCTCCTCGAAAGTTCAGACTCTGAAGATGAAATTTCACCGACTAGGAATGTGAGAAAAAAGAATAAACCTTATGGATGCCTCATCACCTTTGAAAGCAGAAGTGCCAGTATGGATGATTTGGGGAATTCTCAAGCATTTGAGGATGTCTTGGTTTCATTGACTTCGAGTGATGGCGTTCAAAATGATTCAAGTAACACAAAGAACGATGCCTCAGTAATAGGCAAGTCTTCTTCTCAAGGTCATACAAATGAGAAAGTGAAAAACATAAAAGTAACTGAAAGTGCAAATACTAAGTGTCTTGGAGAAGTGATCACAACTTTCTCGTTGGAGCATCAAAATGATTCAGAAACATCCGGTTCTATATTGATTGAAGAAAATGACATTTCTTCCACTATGGAGTTTAGAACAAATGAAGCAGAATTCTACTTGAATGAAGATGAAAATTTTCAGTATGATTCTTTGAAGCATGATGAAGAATGTATTCCAATTGATGTTAGGAATATAGATAGTGAAGATTCATTGGATGCATCAACTTGCGTCACGAAAAATAAACCTCCGAACATAACATTTAAACAGCCTGAAATTTTGTCTTTAGATGATGAAAATTCGATTGATATAATGGCAGACAGTTATTCTAAAAAGTCAAAAGAACAAAAGACAATTTCAATTTTGAAGAACACCGACAAATATTCTGACGAATGCTCTTTAAGTGCCATAAGTACAATAGTTGTTGATTCAAATAGTGGTGAGGACAATAGAGAAACTGAAAATGAACAAACTGTTAGATATTCAAATGTATTCACAAATCACAGTAGTAAAAAAGTGTTAAATGAAAACTTTCCTGAAAATTCATCAAGTAATTTGATAACTACAGGAACTCAAACAAATAGAAATTCAAATTCATTCCAAAAAAATCATTCAAAAAGTTTAAATTTCTCACATTCACCTCTGCCTGATAAGTTAAGTGCTCCTTGGCAGAACCAGAATCTATCAAACAGGGTAAGAAATTCACCTTTCTACAAATCTGATTTATCAATACTGAAAAGAAATCTCTATAGTTTGGTTAATAATGCTAATGTTTTAAATAACATCCACTCCAATTACAAATACAACTCTAAAAATGAACCTTCAAGTAATTACAACAAATATAAAAGAGCTTCACCAAACCTGTCAAAATCAGTTGCATATTCATCTTACTTGGATGAACATTCTAGAAATTTGAAAAAACGACTAAATTGGTCGAAGCCTCAAAACACCGTTTCCTTTCATAAAGAAAGTAATTATAGCCATTCAGAAAATTCGTTGAAAAAAAAATCAATGTATTCCAGTTTACCCGATTTAAAATCCACATCAAATGTATATGATTTCAATAGATCCTATTTGGATGAGAATAGAAAATATATGTCATCGAAATTATGTTCACCTCCATTTCTTGAGAAAGAAAAAACATTCGTGGCTTCCAATTGGAAAAGTGAACACTGGTCAAGTGGGAGCAGTAGTGATTCGACTGATTCTTTAATAGAAGCAGCAGAACTCATGTCAACCAGAACATCCTCACATAGAAGAAAGAAATCTAAAAGAGGTGTTAGCAAATCATGGAATTCATCTCAAAATGACTTGCATGCTGATTACTCTTCATCTTACACAAAAGCAAACAAAACAAAACCATCTTATTACCAAAATTTAAAGAGAACCCGGTCTGAAACTGATCTTTCACATACTACTCCTAAATATGGTAAGATTTACATTTGATTTTAGACTTTGAAACTGTTAAATAACATTCCATAAAAAAAAAAAAAAATTGAGTCAGCATTATAAGGTCAAGAATTTCAAAAAAAAATATTTTTCATATACATTCTGTATGAATGCTTCCATTTTTACCAACCATTTTCAACAAAATATTTCATAAAATTAGTTTTATTTATTGCATTGATATGGACTATGTTTCACTGTTATTTTTTTGACATTGGTGAATAATAAATGAATAATTGGTAATTTACTAATTTTTCAGAGGCAAGTTTTTATGACAGTCCATATTTGCCATATAGAGATTGCCAACTTAGTGTGGGACAGTTGGTGAAAGTTTTAATACCGGGAAGGGACAATGGTGTTGCTGTTGGCAGAGTGATCTACATTCCTCAAAATGGACGAGAAGTCAGCATTGTTCTCATAAATGAATCCAATAGGTGAAAATACAAGTATTTATTTTTCACATCCTCTTAAGATTTGTGACTGATCCAAATCTTTACAATTTTACTTTGCTGAAGTCTAATGGATAGATGAGTTATATAAGGTTTTTTTTATCACAAATTTTTATCAAGGTTTTTGTGGTTCACCAATGTCTTTTGAACACTTTTATCTTCAAGTTTCATCTTGATTCCATCTGATCCTTAGGCTCAATTTTCTTTTTTAATACTCTTTACTTCTTAACAATACAGCCAATAACAAACCCAGTTTCCACACTTTGGCAATTTATTTATGTCATTTTAAACCACAAAATGTACTTCAATTTTTGTAGTTTGAAGTGTTTTTTTTTCATTTTTAAGAATCTCTTAAATGAATAATTTTTGATATTCTGCAAGTGTAGTAAAAAATTATAGTTTTAAATAATTCCATCATTATTTATTATAAATTATTTGGTTATATCATTCATAT
The DNA here is from genome assembly GCA_031471125.1 of Archaeomysis grebnitzkii. Taxonomy (NCBI): domain Eukaryota; kingdom Metazoa; phylum Arthropoda; class Malacostraca; order Mysida; family Mysidae; genus Archaeomysis; species Archaeomysis grebnitzkii. The sequence goes on along the minus strand of JARUHE010231961.1, from coordinate 9,773 downwards.
ACAGGTTGTACCATCGGTGGCACAAGTATCTGACCTTTTTCAAATCGAAAAATGAGAATAATTAAGTTATTAATTGTTTTTTTTTGTTGATCATTCCATACTGTGGAAATCAATGGTATATTTCCATTTTAATATTCCATGTACAGGACGTCCCTCTAAATTTCAAAATTCCTTCTTAATGAAAGTTATAACACAAAACACTCTGATTTTTATTTTTCCAGCTAAATTATGAACAAAAGAGAAACCAAAATTTAATCAACAACTAAAAAAGACAAACTTCATTTAAATGACTCAACATGTTGTCTGTCCGTATCTCTGCACATTTCAAAGTGATCTTTATCATAAAAAAACTTTAAGTTCAGTTAAATTAATAGTTTTATGTTGATACAATTTTGCTTTGATAAAGCCCCATGTAAAATAATCCAGGGGTGTTAAATCTGGAGAATGCGAAAGCCATGGTCTAGTTCTTGCACATCTAATCCATCGATTTGGAAAATGATCGTTCAGGTTATCTCGGACAATTAGAGCGTAATGACATGGTGCACCATCATGCTGAAACATAACACTATCAACAAGCTGTGGTTCTAAAACCTGTTGGAGCATATCAGGGTAGATGTTGCCTGTCACAGATGCTTCTTGAAAAAAGAACATTGAAATTTGTGTAGGGCACAATTTGAATATGATCAAAACAATTCAATACAAAATTTACAAAACTTTTTAATTTCATCAGTTGATTTAACTACACCCTGTATATAACTAATAATTATTTCAATTATTTAAATGTAAGTGACAAAATGGCTTTATTTAATTCAAGGTTCTCAAATGAACTAGGAATGTAAACTTTGATACAAATTGAGAAAAGATTCGATTTTCAAAAATCATTTCATAATGTAAAATTAATTTTAAACTTAGCAAGAAATAAAAAAAATCCAATTAACTTAAAATTTCAACTATTTAATTTTACAGAAAAATTGGAAACATTTATTCAATACCGATTGAAAAAATTCTCTTGGCTTGGCCGAAGTCATCTTTCAGCTCAAGTACTTCAATTGTGTAAAGCCGAATATCATATATTTGACTGATTATTTTTCATTCTCTTTGATATTTTTTATTAAATAAGTAAAAAATGTACTGGGTAAGGACTGATTGTTTAGTGTTTATTATTATTATTAAACTAGTTTTTTCCAAATTTATTAATGAATGAATGAACTGGCTACATAATCTTTCACAGTATGCAAAACAAAACGGTGTAGTATATGTGAAGACAATGATAGATTAAAGTAAATTGTTTTAGTTAATTTGTGTACGAATTTTATATTTCATTACATGTTATTGTAATGTGGATTTTTGAAAAAATACATATAGTTGTTTAATTTGGTGCTGATAATTTGTTTTGAAAATATATTTAAGTTTACAGTATAGGATTTATTTAACACATTCACCACGTATTGGGCCACATGTGTACCAACAGTAAAATTCCACTTTTACATATTGGTACACCAGTGGCCCAAAAAAAATAATTTGTCTGTTTTATAAAATGGCCTGTAACCTGAAAAGTAGTTAATAAATTTAGATTTTTAGAACGTTTCTATGTACATAAAAGATTGATGAACAAATAAAACAATATGCGGGGAACGTGTTAAAGAAATGTTTTTGTTTCAAATCTAATGTTTATTTAAGAATATTTATCACAAAGTTGTTTAATTGTTAATTTTTTAAACTCATATTTTATGCCAAAATTTATGAAATTTCACTTTTTAAAAATTAGCACATTGTTCTTAGACAAAAGGATTTTGTTTAAGCCATTATTATTGTTTAATAATATATAATAATTCAGGTTTTTAAATTTACATTTAAAAATATATTTGTTCAGTTATAATGTTGTTAAAACAAACTAAAAATTCATGTTTAAAATTACAATTTTAATATTGAATGTTTTTGTAATGTAGATTAATTTTTTATCTACAAACAAGTGATAGGAAAACACTTCTATATACAAATCTTTTTAGAATAAATTTTCAAGATTTTTTGACCAAGTTATTTTTCACATGCAATAAAAAGATTGATTGATTCTATAAATAAACAGGTCAATGCCCAGTGCTGTGCATGCAATAAAGAGGTAGTGGTACAACCAGTTCCTTATCACAGACATTTCAATTTTACATTCCACAGACTGCCTCATTGATAACTGAAAGGTGTTTTAATGAGATATAGAAAGGGAAATGTTTAACCCCAAGTTTTTTTTTAATGAGATATAGAAAGGGAAAAGTTTAACCCCAAGTCTCACATTTGTTAATACACAAGACCACTCTTTGCTTCTGTAGCTCATGTGTTTTATATGTGCGGCGCTGGGTATTTGCCCCTTTATTTATATGATCAATCAATTGTGTGTTTTATAACCCATAATAAAAAATTACTTTCCAAAGTTGGTTAAGAGATGCTGAATAACTTAAATTATGTTCACCAAACTGCTTACGTTAATAATGGATTGGCTTCTTTTTTCCACACTGCATATCACCAAAATTATATTTATCTTATTAATTTGATACTTTAGCTATTTTCCAAAGGATTTACCATCATTCTAAAAGTTAATTTAGAAGTTCACCTAGTTTTGTAGTTCATTGTACCTAATACATGATAGGTAACTAGAAAATATTAGTAAATTTATTCATTTATTTGGAAAATGTTTTGAAAGATTAGTATTTTTTGAATTGTTCCTCAGCTGTGTGCAATTTAAGTCTGCTTAAATTATCAATTTTGCTGTAGGTCAACCTGTGATTAGTTGAATATTTTACTCTTTTTAGCAATAGTCCATATCAATTAATGTAGGTTAATTATAATTTAAGAGATGGGTGTATTCTGGCCTCGGAACCTCCTTAAAAACTTTTAGCTGTAGTCAGCTCACTGAATGTAATTAATATTTTGCAATGTTGATGAATTTTTCAATTGTAAGCTTTGTGTGATAGTGCAGCTCATCCTTAGATAATATTGATGCTTTCTTTATTTCTGTTCATAAAGGTTTACAAAGTTTATTTGATTAAGTTGAGTTTTGTATCCAAATATTTATTACAACATGTAATATTGTTATAAAAATCTTATGAAGTGTATTAATGTTAAAATAAGTAAAATTTAATTCCAGAAATTATCTATTATAAATCTTGATATAACTGTTGGCAAATGATATAAAAAGCAATAATAAATTTTATTATAAAAACTTAACAAAACATTCAAAATCTTGAAAAATATATCTTTTTTCTAAACTATTGCAACAATTTTAACCAACTTTATTGGTTTAACATTTATACCAATTTTTTTTAGTGTTGACAATTAACATGGAAGATGAATCTACAATTTGTACTATTTCAATGTAGAAAACAAATTTTTTTGATTTTTTTTACTTGCTTTATAGCATTTAAATGTGTAGAGCTAATTGGTAAAATTATTTGTAATAAAATGTTTAATATTTATATAGAATTTTTTAAAATATTTGTTCACATTTAATAAATAATATTGTAATTCATTTTATTTCCTCAAGTAAAATAAACGATTTGAAGAGATTCCGAATATAACTTTAAAAGTTATGCGAGATGAATCATAAATGGTTAAATTTGGTTTATAAAAAATGCATTATCAATCTAGTATTGAATAACTTTAGCTTACACCAGCATGAATTATAACATATAATTAAAGGTAAAGATGCATCCAAAAAACCATACATTCTACTTAATGAATTCATCAAACTATAAAAATAAATTTCACTTTAAAACTTTTTAAAAATGTAAACAATAAAATGGACGGTACTTGAAAGATATCTATATAACGTTCAATTTTTTAAATGTAGCCATTTAATAACAATGTATTTAACCATCAACTCAAGAGTTCTCATCTATACATCCCCTCAAACTGTTAAACACTTCCTGATGATTTGCCTAGCTTAGTTACACATCAGAAACCTCTTAGAGAAAAAGCACTGGTAATGATCTATGTCTGAAGTGGGAATCCTGGGGAACATTTAAGTGGGTCTCGTGGATGTGCCACATTGATTTCAGCAGAAACATCTTTATGTAAAAATAATTCTGTATAACTTCAGTTAATGAACTAAAACTATTTTTCTATTCAAATTAATTTGAATAGAAAAATTATATTAGTGTCCGAACTATATTTAGAGTAAATTTACGAGAGCCCATTTTCCATGGTACTTTAAAAACCAAAATTCCCCAAAAAATAAGCTTAAATAAATGTATAAAATTGTCAATGAACCAAACGAAAACTTCATTTGATATAGAAAACGTATATTCTAAAAAAATGAATTAAATAGTTTTCACATTATGTAACAATTGTATTACTTATACATTACTTAACATTTAATTTTTTTTTCAACAGAAAACAACTTTTGGCAACAATGAATATGAAATAGATCTATACTGAAATATGCTATTTTGTTTTATCAACTTCATCCTGATCTTTCCTTCCACCTTCAGTATCAACTATATTCTGATAAGTTCCACCACCTTCTTCACTAGGTTTCTTATCAACTTCATCCTGCTTTTTCCTACCATTTTCTTCACTATCTTTCTTATCAACTCTATTCTGATATGTTCCACTATTGTCTTCATTGTCTTTGTTATCAATTTTATCCTCATCTTTTTCATCTTTTTTCTCATCTCTTTTCTTCCATTTTGGTTTCACAATAAGACGTTCCTCTCTTGCAATGGCTTCTGCTTCCTCCTTTGCCTTCATTTGTTTTTTATTTTCCAATGCAAGTGCACGTTGCTGTGGTGAAAAATACTTTGTCAATGATTCTTTCATACAATTTTTTACTTATGATGAATTGAAAAAATATATATTATCAAAAGGTGAGTTGCGAGAAAGCTATAACAAAGAGAAAAGATCATTGAAAGCAATATCACAAAAAATATAGAATATTCTTAACATAACAAAAAACTTGGTCTGCACAACAACAACAATGGTTGCATTTTCTTGTGCTAACAATAGTCACTGGAAACAAGGAAATGGAGGAGACGGTGCCAAGTTTATTCCATTCAATATTTTGGGGCTTTTTTTAATAATGAACCATTAAATATTGGTTCAACTAACATTGTCATAGACCATTTAACTTATTAATGAAAATTTTATTTTGCAATGAGTTTGAGAACATTCTTCAATATAGACCTGCAGCCCAGGGCCAAAAAGTGGAAGTTTTGCGCCAAAGCAATGGATGGCCGGAATCAATAAATTATTACTACCATAATCAAAATATGGAAAGCTGCCGGGCCGCATCGGTAGCTTTCGGTCATTTTTTGGCAATTTTTTAGAGTTACAAAATTGAGGGTTTTTTGGTTATAACTCCGTAAATATTAATTTTCATCAAAAGTTTAAAGTTTTTTGTTTGAAGTTACAAAAAGTTTTATTTAAGAAAAGTTGTTAATTATGACCATCCAATCAAAATTTCCAAGAGTAACAGTGTTTTTGGACTTTTTTTGTGATTTTTGCACCCCTTTAGGGGTCGCTGTCATGGGTATAGCTACCAATAAAATAGCTGTCATTGGTCATTTCACTTAAAGGAGAACTTATAGGACATAGTTACACAAAAAGTACCCTTGGCGCATTTAGGTCATTTATCGGATATTTTGGAACCCCTTTGGGTACCAAAAAATGACCGAAAGCTACCAATGCGGCCCGGCAGCTTTCCATATTTTGATTATGGTAGTAATAATCTATCGATTCCGACCATCCATTGCTTTGGCGCAAAACTTCCACTTTTTGGCCCTGGGCTGCAGGTCTAATACCTTTATTAAAGCCAAATTTTTTTGAATGGAATAAACTTGGCAATATCGTCTCCACTTGCTTGCTACCTACAACTATTGATAGTGACTATTGACTATTGCTAGCACAATCGAATGCAAACAATGACAGAAACCTAAACTTTAGAGCTTTCAATTCGCTCTTTGTTAAATAAGAGTGAACCATACGCAAAATAAAATTTAGGAATTATTGATGATAAATCAGCATTAAAGTATTTGACTAATGCCACTGATGACAATGTTAGAAACATTAGTTTCTATGTAGAGATCAATATTCACACTTGACAAAAATGAGATTTGCTAATTATGAAGGACACAATATCACTCTTGCTAATTACATGAATGGTACAGCTACTAGAACAAGCATGAATAAATGGTGCACAGTAAGAGCTGTTTTTGTGTTTTCAAATTTTTTATAAATTTGTGTAATTGTTTAATACAATGCTATATATTAATTTTCCTTTCATTTGTTTCTAAAAAAAATCCCTCTAAACTTTCAAATAAAAATCTTGATTAATCATGAATTTGATGATAAATTGGCTGTCTAAAAATCCTAAAATGTTTATTATATTTTAATAAATATAAATTTTTGGCAAAAAGTCCTTCTACCTTACAGCCTTTGGTTCTTTAACTGTTTTAAATAAACTTCTCTCTAAATCTTCAAATAAAATCTCAGTTAACCATGAATTTCAACTTTCTCATAAAATGTATGTTTCAATAAATATTGATTTCACAACAAAAAATCCTTAGTGCACCAATGTTAGAATGTTAGGATCTTTATTTACTTTTAAGCAAACTTTTCGGTAAAATATTTTTTTTTTATTTTGAAAATATGGCAAAATTTATTTAAGAGCCAAAAAATCATCCACCGTCCCAACAACACCAATCAGAAGTCACTTATTGAAGCTGGTTTTTCAAACAAACCTCAATAATGCACATCCTTTAAATCAAATTTATTTGTTGATGAAACATTCTTTTAAAGTTAATCTATAATACTGTAAAAAACTTTCAAAACTTAAATAAATATTAAGTTCAACAAAAAGAAAACCAAACCTATAAAGATATTGTTTTGTACCTTTAACCGTGCGACTCGATTATTAATCATGATCACTTCTGTTTGAAGACTTTTCAGCTTTTGTAAATAATGTGTCGTTTTTTGAAACATGTCGGGTAACCCTTCCTGCTCAGATCTCTGTCTTATTAATTCTTTTTGAAATTGCACTCTGTTTAGAATAGAATCTTGAGCTTCACTGGAAAAAAATTGTTCAAAAATATCTTTTTCAATAAATATAAATTTTGTATGATAGGAAACTTATCAGATATGCACATTCATATATTTATATAATAATTCTTTGTTGAACAAATATTTTATTTCATTCATTAAAAGATAATTCTTCATATATATTTTTTTAATCATTTTTGACTGCTATTCAAACTTTTTAATTACTTATTTGTATTTTTATTTTAGTATTAATACTATTTATTTTCTTTGTTATAATTGCACTGTGAATAACATACATGATGTCATACTCAAAAATTTACAACCACATCAAACTAATGGAAAGACTTAATTGTTTCCTATTTCATTTTGACTGATTTGTCAAAAAAGGTTCTCTTGTATTGCAAATTTTATTAAGAAAATTGAAGAATAAAAACAAGAAAGTATTAATAATAATAATAATAATTAAAATCACTTGTATAGTGCAAAGTATGAAATAAAAATCATTCACTCAAATGCACTTCACATATTACTCACTTAAAAACAAAAAATAAAACATATAAAAAAAGGTAAACTAAAATTGAAATTAAAATGGGTGTTCCGTGATTGTTTTACTCTATAGTATTGAAAAGATGTGACTTTAACAATATTTTGAAATTATTTATGTTTGTGGGTGATTTAATGCTATTGGGGAGTGAGTTCCAAAGATTTGGTCCTGTATAGTAAAAGGATCTCTTGCCTATGTTAGTTTTTGTTCTAGGAACTAGGAGTTGATTGGTATTGGTAGAACGTAAATTTCTTGTAGGTGTATATTTGTGGATGTTTTCTGACAAGTATCTGGGAGCTTTATCATTTAAGCACTTGAATACTAATAATACTATTTTATATTGCATTCGTTGGTGAATGGGAAGCAAATGTAAATTTTTTAATATCGGGGAAATATGGTCAAACTTTCTGGTATTAGCAGCAGGTCTGTGTATAACTTCAAAGTTTTAAATTAAACAAATTTAATAATTGGCTTACTTATCTAAAAAAACTTTTCAATTTAAATCTGAAAGTTGAGAACATTATTTATATATATTTTATTATAAATCCTTGAAGCATATTTTGATGAATATTTTTTTTTTAGCATAAATACAACTAGAACAGAGAGCTTTGATTGTGAAAGTAGTCTACATTTGCATCTGAATGCTGGAAGAAGCTGAATTAGGCAAAATACTAATTCAAGTGCTTGTATACTTACAGAACTGCTATTATTTTTCTTCTCTGGGATTCCAGGTTTTGTTGGTGATCTTGAATAAACTTTAGCATTGCATCTTCACTTATTTTTTTAGAATTTTTCAATATATCTGCACTTTCTATTTCTTCTGCATTCACTATTGATGAAGCCATGTTTTAAGTGAATGCAAACCAGTTTCCTATAATAAAGTTTAAACAAATTAGTTAATTATACTCTAGCTGTACTAGATTTAGTTTATAGAAAATAATAAAAAATAAGATTTTCAGTTTCACTTTTCTCATGTATCATATAGCCTACCAAAATTGATATAAACTAAAGCAAAAACAAGTATGAGGAATTGGTATGGTATTGTATGCATCGTGTTTGGAATGAGGTACCAATTAATGTCAAAAATTGAACCAGCATAGAGGATTGCGAATTCTTTGTGTGTAATGTTGCATTCATTTGAAATCTTCCTCATTCATTATAGAAGATGTGATGACATTGTCAATTGTGACAAGTGTGTGTGGCCAGTACAGATACAATCAATAAGTTCAGCATTGGAATGTTATGAGAATGTAATGTACTAGGGAAGGATACCCCACCTTGATTCTTCCTCCGTTATATTCATTTATGCTATAAATTACATTTAACTCCAAAATAATAGCCTACATCTGGCATACTGTACATCACAATGAAAAACATAACTATAGGTATGACAGGTCACACACCAAAGCTCGTCTGAATAAAAAACAACCAGTACCTTATGAATTATTATTAAGGACGGTGAAGGTGAAGATCGTTTGTACATAGTAGATAATGTACCACAACGGTGTTCTATTTTGAAAAATTAATCCAGGAAGTTCTTGAATTGATTGATCTTATTTGGCACATTGTGCCGTTTGTTTAAGAAGCTGTTAAGAAGTAAATTGACTGTAAATTGTGTACTAAATTATAGAAACACAGAGAGCCGTTCTTTCACAACTGGATCCGATCCGGGATAGGATCCAAAATGGTGGTTTCTGTTCTTTTACAGATTTAAGACATGGGATCCGACCAGGGCATTACTATTTTATCCAAAGCTGTTCAAGAGTGCATTAACTTCAGAAATTGATGCTGGCAGAGTGCATATACTTTTATTTATAAAGAGATTTATAAAACAAAAATTGCTATCAATATCATCGACAATATAAACAAAACATTTCAGCCATTGTTCGAAAAAATTACATTTTATTTTTACTAAAGTTATGGTTATTCTACAAATACTAAATGGAGAAAGAAATACTGGACAAAATTGAACTGGCTGGACAAATCTATTATGGAATTTACTTTATAAAATACTTTATAAATAGTTTTAAATTGAAATATGGGGTGAATGTGAACCGAATATGATCGTTATTAACAATATTTAGTAAAAACTACAAAAATATTACTGATAGATTATGCACGCATCGTACGTTCGCCAGTGCAAGCTGCTCGAAAGTAATGTGATTCACCTACTGACAACAAAAGAATTGAGTCTGACTGAGTC
>JARUHE010231740.1:0-13222 GCA_031471125.1 Archaeomysis grebnitzkii | reverse complement strand
AGTACTTTCAGTTATTTCATAAGGTTATCAGTTTCTTTCTTATTCCACGTTTTGCTTAACTAAAAAGATAAAATTTAACTAACAACACACAATTAAATAAAAGTATACATAAAACATCATAAAATTCTAAATATTTAGTTTTAAAAATGTTGAAAATCCTTCCAATTTTCAAATGAATTGTTTTAGGGTTTATATATTTAAAATAAATAAAATAGCTAACCAAAAAAAATCTAATTTTCATAATAATTTATTGTATTATATTTTTATTAGGAATTATTTTTGCTAAATTTTTTAAGTTACATTTTATTATAATTTTTTTCTTTTATTTATTTTTAATTATTTTTTATTTGATTTAATCAAGAATTTGATCAATCATTTTTATTATAATTTTGTTCTCATGAAAATTTTGCAATATTTTTAATAATATTTTACTAATCGATTTCATTTTATACTTGTTTAATTAACAATTTAATTAGATTAAATTAGATTTAATTAGATTTAATTAGATTTAATTAGATTTAATTAATTAACAATTTAATTAGATAGGTTTAAATAGTTTTTTTTAGAAACAAATCATAAAAAAGAACAAAAAATTACAAGAAAACAATTAATATTTACATTGAAGACATTCACATAAAACTTTTAATGTTATAAAAAGTTTAGCAATTAAAAAATAAATAAAAATTTAAATAATCTGTGAAAGTATTTTCATAATAATAATTAATTCTCATTTAACAGTTGATTATTAACAGCATGTTGTTACCAAGCTTACTTAAGAACTTAAATAACTATACAAGTGGCCATTAATCTTAAACTAACTTCTTCTACGCCTGATTTGGAACAATGTAGTTACGTAGTTTTCTCATAACACTTCTTCTTCTCAACTTTTCGTTGAATGTTTCTTGGCGCCAAAATGCTAAAGTCCCGTGAAATGAGAACCGCAACTACATTTTATAACTTCCTCTTCAGCGCATCCTCAGTCCAGGTTCATACTGAAGACAATAATGAAGGACAGATAACGCGAGTGACAAAAAGCATCGCCAAATCACAAAGTGAAAACAAACTGTCGATCAAAGACGGTGTTATCGAATCGACTTCCGCTCTTAAAGAAAGAAAGTTGAGGCCTCTTTTCAAACGACCAGCCACTTCAAGTGGCTTCCACCAAAAGAGACGAACCTCCTTAAAAAATAACGGTGGTTTGACATACTCTACCCCTGGACAACAGGTCCACATTCAGTTCGGGCACAGCAATACTCACGACAGAAACCGAAATAAAGAGACCAGTTTGGACAATTCAGCTCAAGATGAAGGCAAGCGACCGGTAAGAAATATCCAGCAGACCTTTCCGAACAACAACCTTGTTTCCTCCTCACAAAAAGACTCAAAATCATCGAAAAAGCAACAAAAGACTAACGATAATCTAATCACTTGGGAAATGACGCTCTCAGAAAATACTAATGAAGATTTCTTCACCACACAAACTTACGACGACGACGAGACCGAATCGCCCTTCACAGCGACCACAATCTCTCCGACTGAACCTCTTAAAAACCGAATAACGACAACCAAGCGAAACTTTCCCAAAATACGATATACTAACACTGACGAGAATTCAATACTTCTAACATCCACGACAACTGCAACGACGACAACCACAGAAAAACCTGTGACAAGGATCCGACCTTTAATACGACGACCAATCCCTGCCTCTAGAAGGCGTAATTTATCAAGAAATCCCCAAAAAAGGAAATTATATTCAGTGAGAAGTAAAACTAAACTAAGACAAGTACCAACAGTATCACCAGCTCCCGTTACGGAATCTTCCGTTGGTATTGTCGACGAAATCTCGTCAGAAATAACAAATACTAACGAGAATGTGTTGGTTACGACAGTTTTGCCTAATGTGGAGCCGGTGACAGTGTTAGATGAGGGTTCTTCAAGCACGTAAGTAAGAACTCGACGAAATGACTGACAACAGGTATGAGAAATGTCCTTTTCTGTCTTTACCCATTGACGTGACACTGTTCAGATAAAATTAATTGACTTTAAGTAACTTCTTACCTGACTTTGATTTAGTTTTTAGTGTTTTAACGATAAAAATAATATACCGAACAGATGTGACTGAACTTTGAATACGAGCAATGCTGTAATTTTATTTGTGATTTAAAATAAACATTAATTAGGTATACTTGCACATCGTAGAGAATTCGCCGTTGGTAAGTTTGATTAATAACTAAAAACTGTAATACAACAAATGATTTACCGATTGGTTTTTAATAAACTAAAAATGCTTGAACTTATTTATTTATTATTTATAATAAATTAATCAATTGTTATTACCTTTATTTACAGAGACCTTTTATTTATTGTTTCCATTTCTTGCAGCACGTTGGAGAACAACGAGCACAGGCCTAGTGAACAGGCAGGACCTGTCTCGCCCGGTAGACGATCTAACACTAGCAACCCACCCTTTGGGACTAGACTGCGACAAAAACCAAACCCTGGCTTTTTTTCCACAGCCGGTAACTAACACACTGACAGTCTAGCTTAATTAATCAAATTTCTGCCCATACAAAGACGTGGCCTAAAACTTGCAAAACATTCTTCATTGAAATATTTATAGCAAAAAGATTGAATGTTTTTGCTGAATAATAACCTAATTATGACTCGAAAGTATCCTCCTGTCCCAACCCCTCTCTCTACTTTCCACTAACCATTCCCAACTTTCCAGGAAAGACCCCTCTAACATTTCGACCTCCTCTTACGGACCTTTCAACTAACTCTGTGGACTTGCTCCCATCCCCCTCTACTAATAAAAAGGTTCAGGCTCAAATTCTAAATCAAATGAAATTTCCTATCCCAAATCTACCTCCTAAGCTGAAGAAACTTTTGCCAGGCCCGCCCAGCACAGAAACCAATGAGAAACATTCTTCGGTGACCAATGAGAAGCCTTTCTCAGTGACCAATGAGAAGCTTTCCTCAGTGACCAATGAGAAGCCTTCCTCAGTGACCAATGAGAAGCCGTCCTCGGTGACCAATGAGAAGCCTTCCTCAGTGACTATCTCCGTGAGCAGCTCCAGCAGAGTGGACGCGGTGCCCAGAACGAGTCGGTCGTATGCGGTCATCAGCAGGAGCTTTACCGACCGCACCCATTCCTGAAGCTTCTAGAAGCAAACATAAATTTTCTCCCATTATAAACATGTAAATATATTTTGGATCACTGGAACTGCTTTATCAAAAATTACTTTGCTTTATCAAGTTCTTTCGAAGTAGAACTTTCTAGATTTGGTCTGTGAGGTGTGGACCCACCGCCGCTTATTTTTGTAAATATTACTTATTTATCTTCCAATATAAAGCATATTGTTTCATAAGGAAGTATTATTAAGTTTAGTTGTAGAGATTTTTCCTCCAAGTCACTTTGTCATTTTGTCAAATTAGGATATTCAAACGGGCCTAAATGCTCAACCAAAAGGACTTTGTTAATATTTATATATTTTGTTGACTTTATCATAACATTAAATTTTAGAGAATTTATCAGTATTTTACTTTTCTTGTAATTATTATTATTATTACTAATGCTACACATAGAGATAATTCACCTTAGTAAGATAAGCTTAACTAATAAAACTATATTTTTAACTGATTGCAACTGGTTAGTTCTGGCATTTTCAGTAAGTTTAGTTTTTTAATTTTAATCAGTTGTGATTAGTAAACCCTGCCATGTAGTTACTGAACTATTCATTAACTTTTCAGGCGCTCACTGTTTATTATTATAACAAACTAGTCAGAACCAGACTAGTTAAATTATGGTTGGTTTTTACTAGTTTAAACTAGTTTTATGCAGTTAGAAAAGAGTTCAACTATTGATGACTGGTTTAAATTAGATGGAATTGGTTTTCAAAGTCATAAATGAATTTAACTGGTTGTACTATGTTTACAATTAGTTATGTTTTTTTTTTATTATTTACTAAGTAATAAAAACTTAGTTTGGTTGAGAATAATTATTTGAAGCTATAGAATAGTTATTCAATACTTAACAAACCATATCTTTAGAAAACTAATCATTTTTGATATATTGCAATGTAAAAAATTAACATCTAACACACTATTGGTGGATACCTTTAACTATACAAAATATGTATATAAATTATACTTAGTATATGTTCAGAATTATATAGGACCATATGTACTAAATTTTGTAATGTACTAAATGTACTAAATGTACTAAATGTACTAAATTTTGTAATATAATTCATTGTTGTTTAATTCAAATGTTAATGATGAACAGCAAAAAGGTATCTTAGTTAGAATTAGTTAATCAATCAATGCCATATAATAATAAGAAAAACTTTTAGCCAAGGTGTAAAGTTACCGTTGCCAGTTATTTTATGGTTGCCAATGATTTTTAAAGTTGCCAATTATTTTTATGATTGCTAACTATTTGTATAATTATCAATTATTTCGTAGTTTCCAGTTATTTATATAGTTGATAACTATTTTTATAATTGACAATTATTTCATGGTTGTCAGTTATTCTCGTAGTTGCCAACTGTTAAAATAAATGATAATTAGTTTTATAATTGCCAATTATCCTTATAGTTAACAATCATATTTATAGTTGACAATTATTTTTTGAGTTGTCAATTATTTTATAGACGTCAACATTTATTCATTTTGTTAGCCTATAAATTAAATAAAAAATTGAACAATTTTTTTTATTATCAATATTGTAATTTTTATCATTATTTTTTTGGATTATTATTACTATTATTATAATTATTATCTTATAATTTCTTAATTAATATTATAGTTGTGCTAATTATTCCAAATAATTATTTTTTTAAGTTTGTAAATATTAGTAAAGTCAACCATTTAATAGTTTTCAATAGTCTAAGTAACGTATTCTATTATTTTTTTATTTAAAAGAAATAAATTTTGTATCCGTAGAGTAAAATATTTATTTTGAGTATTTCGGCAACTTAAAGTTTAAATCATTTTCTGAATAGATTTTCCTAAAATATTTTCTTAAGTTCTTAAGCATTTGAACACTTTTTAATTTTATTTTTTATTATTTACTTAGTTGATATTTTTATTATAAATAAACCAAATAAAAAATTTGTTTAATAACAAACTTGTTATGTTATATTCTTACCATATTTTGGGTTCAACAAATTCAAATTAACTCATTTCAATACTTCAAAAATATTTTATTTTCAATTTATCTAAAAGTTTTATGATTTGAAATTTGGATTAGTTAAAATGTACAAAATAAATTATCGTATCATATTATCGTGCTGGTGGAAATACCGTGTAATTGGTATTATCGTACAGGTAAAAATATCGTGCATAAGCCAGTAATAACAACATAATAATACTCACCTTTTTTAATGTTAATGTTAATAATTCAAATGATTATTAGTTTTAATAAATGTAATTAATACTTTATATTAAGCTTCTGTTGATGCTTGAACAGTAATCAATTAACTTCGTTATTGTTATTTTTCAGTTTGTTAAGAAATGTTAATTTTGTTTAGTGTTAAATTTGTTATTTTGTTATTAGTTGTGTAAAGTTAATTTTAACTTTTCCAACGTTTTTGTTAACTTAAGATTAAGACATAAAAAATAATTGTAATCGTAAATTTTGTAATCAAAATAATCCTTTGTAATTTTATGAAAAAATGAAATACAATCAATAATAATACTCAACTAATAAATAATTAAATAAATAATTTAATAAATAATTTAATAAATAATTCAATAAACACAAATTAGCAAAAAGATAAATTTAAATTATTTGATGTATATTTCCAAG
Source organism: Archaeomysis grebnitzkii (assembly GCA_031471125.1). Lineage (NCBI taxonomy): Eukaryota > Metazoa > Arthropoda > Malacostraca > Mysida > Mysidae > Archaeomysis > Archaeomysis grebnitzkii. The sequence goes on along the minus strand of JARUHE010231740.1, from coordinate 7,410 downwards.
ATATAAATTTGGCGCCAAACGCGTCAGTTGGTAATACGTGGCGAGGTAAACGCTAAATTTAAAGGCCACCAAAATATATTATAAGTTAGGCCTGCAATCTTGTAAATAAGTTTTAGTATTTATGAAAATGTTCTTTCCAATCATCAATTTAGTTTCAATACAATATTTGGTCTTTAGAATTATTCTTTTTCTTTTCATGATTGATTAATCAATAAAGAAATACTTTCAAGTTGTTTATTTTTTAAATATATACTTTAAAATTATAATTTTTAAAGTTATATACTTTAACGTTATATATTTTAAAATTGTATACTCTATAATTATATATTTTAAAGTTATATATTTCAAAATTGTATACTTTAAAATTATATACTTGAACTCTATATACTTCAGATGTATTTTTTATATTTTTCATAAGTTTGTTTTGTGTAAACTTATTGTAATCTGAAATATTAAAGAAAATTTTAAAGACCGAATTTGTATATTTTAGGAAAATTGTATTATTTTTACTTGTCTTAATAGGAAATTGAAACTGTACAGTTTTTTATCAATATAAATGTTAACAATCTTTTGTATATAAAGTACAAATACATTATCTTTATTTTTATTTTCCTTGATACCATTAACTTGATAATGCATAATAAATTATTGTCATAAGGACTAAAACACATTGAAGTTGTATCTAAAATAAACCTTAATGTATGCTTAATATTTTACTCAAGATGGAGAATTCAAGAAAAGCTTTGGCTTTTTCGATCAAAAATTCAAAAATGCATATCACGCCTATTTCTTTGATTTTGCAAGGGAGGGGAAGACCATTGCACTGATTGCCGAATACCAATCAGTCAATACACATGACTAACTGGTAGACAGTGTGGGACTTGCACTCACTAGAACCCTCCCAAAGTCTGGAACAGTCAAGAGTTTTCCTATGGAAGATTCAAGCATTATGCGCCCCGTAAAGGCACAAAACAAACCAAATGTTGCTAAAAATGACTTGCAGTTAAAATTAAAGGTAAGGCAACAGGTTCGATTTGATGATCAACAAAAGGAACAAATACCGTTACATCGACATTTGGCTGTGCAATTGAAGCAGCAATAGACCCTAAATGATTTTCAAAAGCGACTTTTATAAACTATGGATTTAAAAATCTGATTGTCAAACTTTTTTCATAATTAAAATTAATTAAAAAATAATTAAAATTAAAAGAATGAAAAATATAATTGTCTTTATAGAATTATATCTCACTCGTCTATTTTAAAACTAGATTTCAATGTCCATGCAATGCATCGTATATCTCGGCAATTGAAATTCCCTACAATGGATTTTATAAGCTATGATAGTTGAATACGGTTGTACACTGTATGTTCCTCAACACGCTATGTTAAAATGTCCTTCTTATAAAAAAAATGTGCATTACCATTTTAATATTAAACTCAATTACTTTTAAATGAAATGATACATTGTCGTAAGAAAGATATTGAGTTCAGAGTTTGAACACTGCAACTTACCGATTTATTAACAATATCAAAAGAAACATCTCTATTTTATAACCCACAACAAAACAAACAATGCCAGATGTGTAATATCAAAAGCTTTGTAAAAGTGAATTGTTGAGTTTGTAAAAAAAAACATATGTGAATGACAACTAGAAAATGAGAGCTGGATGTATTAAGTCCCAAAAATGGATGTTAACTAAGAAGAAGTAAACAAGTTGTACTATAGTTCAAGAAATAGGAGTACTCACAAACTAAAAAATTGTTCAAATATAAATCTACAAATTAGTTTGTTCGTTTTTCTGAGAAAATCATATATAAGAAATTACACAAACTTATGTTTGGTTTATACAGCTGATCTAATGCTTTATAAGGTTATATTTCAAATACCTTTTAAGTTGACTCTTATTAACAGTTACAAATGTTTATACAATATGATGTTGACAAGAGTTTATTTATTCAATAATTAACTAAATAGAATAAACAATTTATTCAAATTGAAGAATAGTTCCTGATGACAATTAATAGAAGACACATCTATGGTATAAGAACCTCTGTTCAAGGCAATTAGTTTAGATACTCAACTAATAAACATAAAATTACACCAAAAGTGGTGTACTGTTGCATATACTCCAATAAATACCGTATAGAAAGTATGTAATAATGTCAGTACCAGAACGTAAATCTAACCTTATTTTCGTGATCATGTGGGCCCCCAACTTTAGAAGACACCCATTAATTAGTGAGGAATAAAAGTTTCTTCGAATATCAAAATATACAAAAAAAAATAAAATAACAATGAAAAATTTGACGAGTGAGGTTCTGAAAGGTGCCTCCAATTTGGAAAAAACTTCCCGATTTACGTCCTGGTCAATACCGATACTAAATTTGTATTAAATGTAAAAATTTGAAAGTAATATTAGTTCACTCTTAATGTTGTATTATATTTAACCTTGTTGTAATACATTGAGGTAATAATCTCCTGCTATTGCGGTAGTTATCATTTCATATTAAACATTATGGAATTTTGAGCATGGTTGAATCAAGTTTAGGCCAAATATGGAACTGCAAACAGGTTATACAGCAACCATGTTGTACAATCGCCAAAAAAACAAAAGTCCCGTTTCAATATGAAATTATAGCAAATATATAAGCTACAAGTTTGAGTTATTCAGATTTATAAATAAAACAGAAACTTAAATATTTTATTTTTATAATTGTATATTTTACAAGAACTAAGAAAATTTAAAATTGTATAATTTCATAGATTTTTAGTGAAGCACGATTTAGTTGTTAGTTAGAGCGTGAATCGGGAAAAAGAAGCACTTTTCAGAACTTCACTCGTTAAATATTTCTGTTATTTTAACAATTATATATATGTTTTGATATTCTAATAAACTTTTATTCGTTACTAATTAGTGCGTAAATGAGTGGTTAAGGATTTACGAAGGTTTCTTTCAGAATTCGAGGCACTCATTATCACGAAAATAGCGTTAGATTTACGCTCTGTTAATGTTAGTAGTAATATACTTGACTCAGAAATTGAAAATATCTTCAAATGAAAAAAAATATAATTATTCAATGAGTTCTTGTGCATTATAAATAAAAAATATGCTTATCCTTAGATTATTTGGACAGACTATAGCACAAGTGAGGTAAGCCATGTTATTTGAATGTGGGTTACCTCACTTGTTATTATCGGTCCATTTATAAGTTATAAGTATCAAAACAATGAAAATTGAATTTAACATCCTTAGTTTTTCACTATTGAAAGACTATTTAACTAGAGAGCTGAGAGGCAAAGAAGCCAATTTCCAATCGATTTACTATACCACTTGATATCTTTTGCCTCTCAGCTCATCAATTATGGTTGCTAGTAGTTATTAAACACTGTTTGAAAACAGCCACAAGGGTACCCAACTTATTGTCGAAGTATAACATTATTTTGGTCACATCAATGCATTAAGTGATTAAGGTAGTTACCACATTCAAATTAATTTCCAATAAACATATGTTTTGGAAGCTAACACTAATACTTAGCTTTAGGTTTCTGATTTAACATTGAAATTTATAAAACATTTTTTTCATGTTTTTTTACCGTTTTTTGACGATAGTTATAGAGCAATCGAATCTAGTACTAGCATTGGTTACCAAGCAGCTGGGTGTAAAATCCATACAAAATATACGACTCTTATATGTCAGTCAAGTAGGAGTGTAACCTACATCTATAACAGGTTCAACTTCTCAACTTCCTATAAACTAGTACTCTAGTGGTGGAGTATCATCGGGTTATGTAAAGAATATCTCTCATCTACCACTCATCAAAGGATACAGCAGAGGGACTAGTAAACCAAGGCATAGAACTGCGTAAAAAAGCAAATAATAGGATGGGAAGAACATTTTTCAAAACTGGATAATTTAGCTTTAAGAAAACTAAAGAATTACATTTGAAGTTGCAATTATATTGTTTCAAACATACTCCAATGATATTGAGCATTTAAATTTATCACTTAACTAAAAACCTAATTTACGTAAGTTTTTTGCCGTCAAAAGAACAAGTTATTTATTAAACATGGACTTGACTATTATACAAAATACTAGTACGAGAGAACGTATCAAAACTAAGTGTTCTGATCCATGAATTAACAGCACTCTTCAAATAGAATTTAAGCAAACTTGGTTTTATTTTTATATCATTCTTCCATTGATAAGGACAACCACGAATGTATAAGTTATTAGGGCTACAACAACATACAATTGCTAAGTACCAAGTGTTATAGCAAAAAATGTATTGGCAATAAAAACAAAAATAAAAGATTATTTTTAATAACAAATTGTAGAAAATAACAGACTAGAGCAAGAACAACTAGAAAGAACAAGAATTGTAAATAACAGATTATTCACATAACTATTTCTAATAAAGTTTTTTAACAATTAAAAAATGTTAACAAATATTTTTAATTCTATTTTTAGATTACTTAAAATGTACAAAAATATTTAGAAATTTTGATTTGTATGAAACAAATTTAATTTTAAGACTTGAGGTAGAAATTTAAGTAGTTGAGTAATTTGTGACTAAAAACTAAAAATCATCAAGTATTTTTTGTTTTTTTTAGTACTATCTTCAAATAAGACACCATATGAAAAATAAATAGATTATATTCTTTATCAAGCTCTGAAGGATTAAAAATCTAGAATATTAAAAGTTTAAAATGAGAAACTAGTACAAAAATACTAAAATAAATCGTCGAATAGTAGCAAACAAAAATACAATTAAACTTTAGTGTTTAAAAAATTGTTCATGATTACAAAAATATAATTCAATGTATTTATATCCATTTATGCATAATCATACAAAATAAATTTTATTTACAGTTTAAAAGTTTGGACAAAAAATATATTTCAATTAAGTAGGCTTAATTATTAAGTATTTTTTACATATAGCAATATTTTACACAATATCCAGGAATATCTAAAAGTCATTTATTTAGTCCAACCTTCAGTCTTCAAACTACGTGAACAATAAACATACATTGAAAATGCTCGACTAACTATCAATTTCTAAGATGGTAAAAATTGACTAATTTTTGTTAATAGTGCACACTTGTTTGTTGATTCAATGAAAATCGTATAACATTGGTACAACGTGATACATTTTTTATTGGATCACAAAAAAGTGTATGGAATGAAAAATGGATGCACTATTAATAAAGCTTAGCCAATTTTATGTTCATTTTGACTATCTTAGACATAGATAGTTAGTCAAGTGTAGTTTAAGTGTATGCCAACTGCACATTTATAACCAAAACTTGATGGTGCTTAAACAGTATATTTTGACTTATTAAAACGTTTTTTAATTCATGTAGTTTGTAAAGCAAACTCTGAGCCGAGGGAGGAACTAATTCAAAGCTATGCAACAATTCTGAAATCAAATAAAAATCTAGTAGACTTTTTTAAGATTTGATTTCCCCAATTAATAAAAGAATGAGAACAGATTTTTGAAAAATCCGATTTACAAGAATCTAAAAAAAACTACAATAATTAATTATAATTATAATTAATTATAATTATAATTATAATTATAATTATAAGAATCTAAAAAAAACTACACTAATTAAAGCTAAACATTTGGAACATTTCACGAATTTCCAGTTGTATTAAAATGTATTTTTTTTGGTAAAATTACTGAACTTAAAAATATAATATACTCAAGAATAAACATTTTAATTTGAATAATTATAAATTGGTTTAATTTTTAAAGTTGTCATTATAATTAATTTTTGTTAACAATTATTCTAATTAATTAGAATTCAAACTTAAAATTAGAATTAAGTTAGAAAAATAGGCCAAAAATCTATTAATTATTTATTCACAAGGTTTTTTTGAAAAATTATTTTTTTAAGTTGAGATAATAAAGGAGTTAAGAAAATCAATTCCCAATTAACCCAAAAAACGTCAGGGGTAAGAAAGTTAAATTTAAAAGAAATAAAAATTGAATTTGTTTATTTAAATACTTAAAATAATAAAGAAGTGCATCTTCCAAGTCAAAAATAAAACTGACATTTTGTTGTCAAATTAGTCAGAATAAAAAAAATTAAAATTCACTTGTTTACAAGTTATGAAAATTTATTTTAGGATTTGTAAGGAAATTTGTTATTCAAAAAATAAAATTCCTACTTCAGTGTTTTAATTTTATCTTTATAACTTTAGCTTTTCAATTTAATTTTTTTATTTTGAATAACATTTAATGTCCCTGCCATACCCTCCTATTATCATCCCTTTATTCTCCCATTATAATCCATTTATTCTCCCATTATTTCTCCTTCACTTTCAAAAATTATTTTGGATTAAAAAACTTTAATTGACTTTCTTTCAAATATTTGTGTTAGTTGGGGTAATTTGCAAAAACCGGTTTTATTCTCGGTTGGGATAATTTTTACGTTAATAGCAAATTTTAAATATTTTTTTTACATTAATTTCTCATTAAATAACAATGCCAGTTGTTGGGGCATTAAAATGAAAACATGGCATAAAAATGCCCATCAATTTGGCATTATAGACAAACTTACTTAGCGAAGACAAACTTTACATATCTTAGAAATTAGTTAAAGTTTTAACGTCTAAATGTTCGAGAAATCTTTTAAATTTATCTTAACTAAAAAAATAACTTTTTAGTTGTTAAGTTTCTTGAATCTTTTATTTAATTTTATTTTAAACAAACTTTAAAGTCACTATTAGCCATTAAGCAAACTTGATTGATTTGGGATTTAATTATTTTTATTTACTCTTATTTATTTTAAAGCACAACTTTTAGTTGCTCAAAAAAAATGGCGTAGCCTTTTGAGAGTTTTTTCAAAATAACGCCTCACTAATTTTAAACAAAACTCCTTTTTTAAACCGAAACATTTACACCCGAAATGAAGGGTAAAATTACATCCAAATTTAATGGTACGATTGCACTCTAATTTATAGAAAATAATACTTCAAGGCGTGTATTTAAATACGTTTCTTATTCTGCCTTGATAATTATATAAATAATTTTAATTTATGTTATTAGATAAATATTTCATAAATAATCCCTTAGTTATTTATTCATCATTTTAATTAGGACCATTATTAAACATGATTATTTTTAAAGAAATTTACAAAATAAATACAATTACAGAATCAAAAAAATATACATTAATTGAAGCAAAGTTTTGGCTTCATTTACATCATCTTGTTCAGTTCATCGTAAGATTTCGATTTCGAAGATCTGGAAAAAATGAAAAAGTTAAGGCAAATATTTTTTTCACAAATTAAGTCTATATTAGACTACACAATGGGATAAATAAGGGATTTTTTTTTATTATAGAATATTATACAGCACATTAGCTACAATGGCAAAGAGCGCTGTCGCCAACAGCATCTGGT
>JARUHE010231629.1:0-13223 GCA_031471125.1 Archaeomysis grebnitzkii | reverse complement strand
ATAAGTTTCTACTGACGAGGCTATCAGATGATAGCGAAATATTTGGAAATAAATCTTGTCCTCGTGATTGTGTGTTTGTGTTTATATTTGTGTTACCTTTTCATTTCAATTTACATTATGACTGAGTAGATTAAAACCTTCTTGGAGATAATAAATCTTCATCCTTTAGATGATGTTACCTTTATCAATGTTATGGCTAATATTAATACTGATGTTTTACTTTTACATAAATTAAGTTTGAGAGAGATATTGAAATTTCAATGTAGTTTGCATATATAGCCTATATTTTATCACAAAGAAAGCTTCAATATTTCATCTCTTTATAGAATCTGTAATGCTCACTAGCATAACCAAGGTGAGTCCCACATACAGCACACTAGTCCAACTTTGTCATGCCAACCAAAATCAATCGAATAGTGTTCTGAAATAATTCCAAGCTCTTCAAATGAAACCAAACAGGAAAGAACTAATGGCAAAAACAGGAAATGTAACAGTAAAGCAAAGTAATGTTCAAAAAATGCTTTACTTATCACCCAGTCAGAAATTTTCATCGTATCGATCAAGTTTGAAGAGCGGTTAAAAGCGAAAACTTAAGTCGCTTTATAACGTTTACAAGAGTTTATAGAGCGAACATTAATCGACAGTTAGTCAAAATGACACAAATTCGTTATTTTTTCAATAGTAATAGTAATAGTAATAGGTTCACTTATATAGCGCCTAAACAAGAGTTTCTCATAGGCGCTCTACAATAAAAAAAACTCAATCAAACCTTACTCTAACACACTCATACAATCAATTTACGTATGCTTCTCTAAAAAGATGGGTCTTCAGGCCCGCTTTGAATGCACCAATAGTTTCCGCCGACCTAATATTTAATGAATACTCAAGTTGTGGGTAAGCAACTATATACAATAAGGTTAAACACAGATCTTATTTAATTATGACACAAAAAGTATTTTGAAAAAACCTATCGGTGTTTTGTTTCTCAAATAGCAATCAAGTGAGCCATCAAACAAGGTTTCTACGGATGCCTCCAACCTAGTTCTTGTAAATGAAAGAAATATAGCAAATACATTTTTGTTAAAGCTTTTAATTTCTTAAAAAAAAGTATATTTTTTTATAATAAAACAAAAGTAAGGGTAACCTAAATAGATAACATTTTTGAAAACTTATCGTCCCGCAGAAGTAGTTACTTTACAACGCATATTTTAAAAAATCGTAGAAAAATGTGTTTTGATAGGCTTTCTATATGTTATAGAGGAGCTCACGAGCTTTATATTGGTATACAATTCATAACTATTGCAATTTGTTTTGGGTAAAACCTTATTTCACCTGGACTATTGACCAATAATTGTATTTCTTACTGCAATCTATTTGCGTTCTGTAATGTGAAGACTAAAATGTTTTTATACTTAATATTTGAATTAAGTTTACAAATGGATCAATATTGCAATTTATTTCAATATTTATGATGTATTTTGTATAAATAAATTGAAAATAAAATAGTTCTGAATCATTGTTTAATCAAACAAAATATTTTATGAATTATTTTTACGCTACTTTCAAATGATTGTTAAATCCTTTTAGAGATAATTTGCCATTATTAGCATTTTAAATTAGTCTTTCAGGTGTATTTATTCGCTTATTTTTATTACGGAAAATACGATAAAAAAAAATGAAATATCTTGTCCTTTGTATTTTTGTTATTAAGTTGGCATAATGTATTTCAATTTTTACTCTAGTTTTAATTAATATTTGTTGTTGAACGTTTCAGGTTGTAATAAACAGCCTCTATAAACTAAAATTGATTGTTGGGGCGCCAGAGGCGGATGGGGATTATTTAACACTTAGCATATTTTTGACAACAATTTTTTTTAGTTTTATTTCACAATTATTTTATTGAACATGAATGACTTTATATATAATTCTGAACAGCTTTGTCCTGAGCAATATTTTTTTGTAGAAATAGGTTTTTAATCTCTAGTTAGACACACCTTAATAGAGCTATGAAAAAAACAATTGTTTTTAAATTTGTATTTTACAGATTTTGATTGAACATGAATGGCCTTATAAATAATTCTGAACGGTATTGTCCAGAATATGTTTTTGTAAAATGGATATTTATTGCAATAATAGGTTTTCTAATCTCGTTTAGAAACAACTTATAGAATTATAATGGAAACAAACTGTTAAATAAATACTTGAAGTCTCTTTATCATCTAGTTATAGTCTTTATCAATTTGCTTTCAAAATTTCTTTCCATTTTTTCTTTTTCTTGAAGTCTTTCATTATACGTTGGCACTTTTTCCTTTTCTTAAAGTCTTTTATTATTCCTTTGTTACCTGATCTATCACATTTTAATTTGTTGTATCAGCTTCTGTACAAGCATCTCGATAATGAGATTTGTACTTTTGGTAATTTTACTTGTTTCCCATCTGTTTTTTGGAAACTTGCCACAAGCTTCCTCTTTCACCTTGGCGTCGTGTCTAAACTTCCTCTTGTGCTTCAAAATTTATATCTCATTCTACAGGATAGACAACTTTTTTGAACTGTTTTCATTCTTGTTTTTTAGTTGGGATAAATGTTCTTCACGAAGCGTGTTCTGTCTCACAAGATTTTCCAGTTGTTGTTTCCCATCATCTTCTTTTAACTTTTATGATCTCTTCGTTTTCAGCAATGCCTCGTCAATCTACTCGATTTTGGCAATAATTGAAATGCATTCGCTCTGGAGACACTCGATTTGGTTTCTAACCTCCTATTTTTTTTAACATAAAGAGTTCAAGACGCATTATATTTCCTCAACGCGTCCAGATTCATCTTAACTTGGCCTCCGTTGAACTAATTCAAATTTACTGGTTTCCTTGGGTCTTGGTTTCATGGACCGTAGTTCTTCCAGTCACGCTTACTCGAATTTAGACATTTATTTCCGTAAGTATTCAGAAATTTCTTGTTTCTCATCCTTCAGTTCCTCTCGCATAAACTATGCGAAGCCGTAAAACTTGTCCCATTCATTGTTCGTGAACAGACTAAACAATTACGTTGTTCTCTATTTTTTCTTTTCGAATATTATTAAAAAATTATATTTTTTTTCCAATAAAGTACTCTGCCTCTACCAGCAAGAATCCGGCTCTTAACATTTCCGATATTAACTTATTTTGACTCTCCTCAAAACAATTCATTTTATTTTCTGTGGAGATTTCTCTTATTTCAACCTCGAGTTATTCCATAAAACTTCGGGGATTATCAAATCCCATTTCTTTAGACTTCTTGAGCTTGCTTTTTCTGAGGTACGAGTTTTTTTTCGCACTCCACCATGTCCTATAACATGAAGGACACAGAAAGGCAAGACACTGTCTAAACCCATTTATTGCTTACATAAGGTTGTTATTGCTGTCTTATATAATACTGTTGGTATAATATATCACACCTGTGCTTACATACATACTATACTTTAACACTTGTGTGTGTGTGTGTTTGCAAATTATGGTTATTACGCCTAAGTAGAGCTTTAATTCCCACGCTCAACAGAAATGTAACTAAAAAGTGAGTTCTATGATTACCTGCTAAATTGTTGTATAAATATTAAGTGAGTTAAACAATTATGTAAATACAAAAGCTATAGGCCTAGTGTTTAAAAAAAACTATAGGTCTAGCTTTTAAAAAACTATAAGCCTATATTTTTAAAAAAAACTATACGCCTAGCTTTTAAAAAAACTATAGGCCTGTCTTTTTAAAAAAAAACTATAGGCTTAGCTTTAAAAAACTATAGGCCTAGATGTTAAAAGATATAAAGTGATACTTACTTGTCGAAGCAATGTGCGGCTGTCAAGACCCACCGACGCGAAATTATTGATCCTCCACAATAATGGGCGCCAATTATTCGCACTTCGAAACGGACTTGCCAAGGATGCTCGTGCACTCCAGCGACATTTCCGCCAACTATCCTGGCATCATTTTTTACGCCACATGCTGAAGAATTTAATAATAAAAGTAATGAAAATATGAATAAACAATAACAATAATAATAAAAGTAATGAAAATATGAATAAATAATAACAATAACAAAAATAATAATAAAATAAAAATTATAATAATGATAACAAGTAATGTTTGTGTTCAATGAGGGCAAGACATAACTAATCATCCATGAACCGAACTGTTCAAATGTCGATCATTCAACAACTTTATAAAATAAATTCTATGAAAAAAATGTATACTTCCATATCAGAATGGCAATCGGAAAGGCTGTCATAGAATGAGAAACATATAAGTTAACTTGATCAATAAAAACACGAAAACAAATTCCAAGTTAATAAAAATACAAATAAAAACAATACAATAAAAAAACTCAATTAATATATTATAAAGAATAATAAATTATACCATATATAAAAGAAATTAAAAAAGTAAACATGTTATACAAGAATTGAGATCATTTGTCATATTTCTTTCTCCGAAATGTCATTTTGTCGAAATTGCTTTCATTGAAATGTCATTCTTCGAAAAATTCTCTGATTACAATTTCAAAAAAATTATAGTTTGACATTTTTACAAATTAAGTTTGTGAAAATTACATTTCGCTAAAAGTATATCTTACAGAAAACAATTTACTGAAATGATATTTCTGAGAAAGACATTTCCTAAATTTAATTCGCAAAAATTACATTTCTAAGAAAGCCAGTTTTTTAATGTAAATTAAACATATTTAATATTGTATTTATAGAAATATAAGTCTGCCAAATTGCTTTCTTCGAAATATAAGTTTGGCGAATTTGGTTTCTAGAAATATACATTTGGCGAAATGTCATTTTAGGGAAATGTTAAGTTCAGGATTGCTTTTGTCAAAAATGACTGCTAGTTACAACAATTTTTAATATCTTATTTACCTTGAGCTTTTAATTTTTTGTTCAATTTTTTCAACTTTTATTTGTCATTTAATCAATTAACTTTATTATTTATACAATATGTAGACAGAGACACTATTATGGTATTAAATACAATAGTGTAAACATCACGCCGTTCAAAAGGAGCATTATCAATTTGTCGAAATTGATTCCTCCGAAATAGAAACATCATTTTGTCGAAATGTAATTCTTAGAAAAATTCTCTGATTGCAATTTTGACTAAATGATATTTCGAAGAAATCAATTTCGACTAAATGATATTTCGGAGAAAACAATTCGATAAACTGACATTTCTGAGAAAGTAAGTTTTGTAACGTAAATTATAAATATTAAATATTGCGTGTATATAAATATCAATCTGTCGAATTGCTTTCTTCGAAATATCAATTTGTTGAATTGTTTCCTTAGAAATATAATTTTATGGAAAAGTCATTTTGGCGAATTGAATCTAGGGAAATTGATTCCTACGAAATTGGTTCCTCCGAAAATGGCCGCTCAATTTTTGTATGCAAGTTAAAATTATTTATTTTTTTTATTTAACTTGAATATTCAATTTTTTGCTCAATTTATTTCATTTTTATTTGTCATTTAATCAAATAACTTCATTATTTATTCAATATGTCGACAAAAACAATATTACGGCATTAATTATAACAATGTAAAATAACACGTCATTCAAAACCAAGAATATTTGGACGATATCCCATTAATTTACACGAATACTCAAGAGTATTAATCATTGCGCGGCCGCGCGCGCACTCTATCACTTTATCGAAATTGGTTTCTTAGAATTGCATCCTCAGAAATATCATTTTAGTAATTGTTTCCTCCGAAACATCATTGCAGCGAATGATTTTCTCCGAAATATCATTTTAGCGAATTGATTTCTCCGAACTATCATTTTATGCGAATTAATTTCTCGGAAATATCATTCTAGCGAATATAATAAATGGGATAATAAGCTGACGAAGAAGAGAAGAAGATGTAGGTTTGTTCAGGATTTATTTGAAATTAAAAAACTTATTCTTAGATATTAACAATACCCCAGTAAATAAGTAATTTCTATCAAATAAATATTAACCTCAAACAAATTCCAGTCTTTGAACTTTATAAAAGAAAACAGGTGACTGAGTGTTTAATAAGTTTGTATTAATTATTGACAAGAAAAATTTTGTTGTCGAAGAAATTCAAAAATATAAGTATACAATTCTGCAAAAAGTCAATTATAAAAAAAATGATTTGCATATGGTATTGAGATTAATATTTCCAGACAAACTACTGAGTGAGCTATAGAAGCACCATTACATTTTAAGGTTAACATCCTAAAATTAATATCTATATACATAAAATCTTAAAACTTACGTAAATAATTTTCCTAAATTTGCCCATGTCGCCTAAAATAAAATCCACTGCCCTCGAGGTTAGACTCTACATTTTGTCTTCCTTTAGCAGTGATGATTTCATCCTTCAATTTTAGATTTTCATCTCGCAATAAGTTCTAATGTAGAAGTTCACTCTGGTTTTGACTGTCTGTTTGGCCCTTTTTCTTTAAAAATTTATCTGCCCATACTTAGAACAAAATAATAACAGAACAAATAATAAAAACAAAAACATGGCACGTGTGTTGTATTTATAATTGCTGAAAGAACAAGAACACAATTAGAGTAAAAATCTCTGACTTTTTAATTTTGGTGGAGCTTCTCTATTTTTAAATAAATTTGTCTGCTTTCAAAACAATGATCTTCAATTATAAAACGTCCGCTCAAGGTAACTTTTCTGAAACTGTAATTGTGGCGATCGTGACAATGTGTTGAATAAATAAATTAAAAAAAATCTAAGAAAACTTACAGCAAGAAGTTGGTTTTGGTAATGATGTCGAAGATGGGGTTGGAGATGGTGTCGAGAGGAAACACGATTCTGTAAAAGGTGACATTTAATGGTCAAGATAAAGTTACTGGCAACTCCACTACCAATTCTAATAGTTTAGAAATATTAAATACTAGAACTTTGAGTCGAGTTGCCATTCACAAAATGTAATTACTTGATGAAAAACATTAAAACAAAGATTGATGAAAACTCCACAGAGCTGAGAAGCTATTTCCACCTAAATAAACAGTAATGGTGGTATACGGTACAGTTTTAACCGTATTTATGGTACGATAAGAAATGACAACATTTAGAATGGGAACTTATTACCATAAATATGGTAATACAATAAATTATGTTACCACATGCCAGCCTTAATTTATATATAAAACATAAAAACGTTACCAATAGCAGTAATGATACATTTGAAGCCTTTATCTTCTTTATGTCGATTCGATTTGAAAATAACTTTGATACGAGACTCAAAACAGTCTTCGGGAGACTCAGTTCCACAATATCTGGAAAAATTGGAAGAAGAAAAATCATAAAAATGTTTTGAAAGTTCTTACATTGTCAAGGTTAGGTTATTGTTGACTCTTTGAACCCTGGGTAAAAAATGTTAGAGTTAGTGATATATATATATATATATATATATATATATATATAAATTGTGAAATAATTGGTGCTTTTTTCTTGCATTTTAGAAACTTTTTATTGGTAAAAAAGCAGAATAGCTGTCCCCATATGTATAACGTAATGTATTAAACATATTGGGACAGCTGTTCTGCATTTAGCCAAGAAGGATTTTTCTAAAATACGATAAAAAAGAACTAATTATTTCACATTGTATATATATATATACAGTATATACTGTATATATGTTGTGTATGAAGCTCGGCAACATGTTTTTGTCAATCGATTGTCAAAACTGTATGACCAATCGCTAAGGATGTTTTCTCTTTAGGCTTTCAAACTTTCGGAAAACTTTTCTTAATGTTTGGGTAAATTTGTTAAATTTATTGTTAAAGGTAAATTATGTAAAACCTCGACATTTTTATCTTTATTTGCACGACGCGTTTCGATTTCATTAACCATCATCTTGGTGCTTTATTTTAAGAAATATTGTTGGTCGCTTTCTTATTGTTATGATGTTACTTATGTAGGTTATACATTAAATAATTTTTTTTAACTGAGTTTTAGTTTGTTTTACATTTTAGTATTATCATTCATATTAATTGTATACGATTATCAATTATGATAGGGGGCGAGGGGGGGGTCTTAGATGATTTAATACTATTGAAATTTCATCATTCGTTCTTTCAAAATTTGTAATTGGGTTTGTATCATTTGCAACCTCTGTATTCACAGCTGACATCTTGTTGGAGATGCCATTCACTACATTATTAGTATTGTGTTATTAGAAGGATACGGTTTCAGAACATTATAAAACTTGCTTGTCAAATTGTTTGTTGGTGCTTGGACTATCTCTAATAATTAATAAAGCCACTTTGATCATTATTTCTTGTCTACTGTTTCTTGATGTACTAAAACTTACTTTTTTCCGTTCACAGATAAAAAATCTTTGCAAGATGAGCTGCCTTTTTCAATTCCTTTATTCTCACAATCAATTCTAAGTTTTGCGCCTTTGTTCTGCAGAAAAAAAATATTTCTCTCATAAGTAAATGATTTTTAAAGATAAAATTATAACAATATTTCTACCAATTTGGAAATACAATAAAATAAACTGGGTAATTCAAAAATAAAGTTATAATTAGTTTACAATTAATTTACAATTAAAATTCTAATTAGCTTACAATTAAATTACAATTAGTTTACGAACAACTTTAAATAAATTACAAATAAAGTTATCATTAACTTACAAACATTTTACAAATATAGTTACAAGTAATTAACAAATAATTTAAAAAAAACTCAAATTAACTAACTGCCTTAATCTTCCAAACGCATTCGTATTTGTTTGGGTAGTTTCTGTTGTCATTAAATCCAGGAGAAGAGATTTCTCGCCATTCCCCAAGGTTTAAGTTCCATTTTCCGCAAACTGTTGGTGTGAATAAAAATTATAATTATAATTATGACTGTTAGTGTGAACAAAAAACATAATTGTTAACAAATTTTAAAGTTGAAACTTACAAAAAAAGAATTTATTTTGAGATAATGCACAGAAGTAACTAAATAGATACTGAATTTAGCACAGAATTGCTGTAATATAACTACTTTCAAATTCTTTATTTTTGCCTAGTATTCAGCCCTTAAGCTCCATTAAAAAAAAAATTAATTAAAAATTGTAAGGATTACTATATTAATGGCATACAACAAAATTGTATTCCCTTTTTGAAACTGAAGGATGAGAACATACACATTTCTACCAAATAATCAATGCACCAACAGCTTCACCAATATTAACTACTGTATACAATTAACATCAAAGAAACTATATGCAACACTTTTCTTTTATTAACTTATGATGACTTTTCTAGTTTTGAATAATTTTTCAATACTTCTGTTTAGACACCAGTAATGAAAATTATTATTCTTACAAATACAAATCGCAATCAAAAATATAAATATTTAACGCGGGATAATTTTCCTCTGGCAATTTTACTAGCAATTTCAATACTTTTGTAGTTCGAAAATACTAAAAACACTCGTAGAGTTGCCAGTGGTTTTACTATATTCTCTTACACCTTACAAACCTACGATAACCTTAATTCGTGAATAAACCAAGTTGAACATTTACCACTTTTCATATAGTCTCATTGACCCTGAAGGATATAAATGGACTTTGAACAGATCAACCAACCACCTTTCATAATTGTAAGAAATGATATGGGTGATTATTTTTTGGCAGGTTGTAGTATAATCCTTTCTATGTGACGAAAAATAATTGAACTACCAATACTGATCTTACTTTTCCCTCTGGACGATTCCTCGAACATAACAGAGGCATCATTTCTTCCAATGATAATGATCTGCAAAAATGTTTTATTTCATTATTTTGGTTATATTTGGTTTTAAAGCAAAGGTAAACATATTTTTAATTGATGTTTGAATAAAATCGAAATTAGTTTCCCAAACTATTCCAGGTTAGCCTACATACATTTGATGATACTTATGAAATACGATTTAAATGCAGCATACAAACAATATATTTTAAAATTTGTTTTACACGCTATGCCTTTTTAAGGCAACCCGGCTGTTAATTCCATTTTTAATAAGGCAACCCAGACAGCAACATCATCTGGCCCAGATCCGTTGCTGGCCCGTTCCAGACCCGCCTGGTCCGTTCCAGACCCGGCCCGGATCCCCCTTGCTGTCTGGGAAGTACACAAATTGTGTTGTGCAAAACAAACGTATTTACTTTAATGCTATGTTAAACACGTTTGTTCATTTGGATAATTGATTTTTTAATAATTAAACATATATAATTGTACTTTAAATTTCACATAAATTTTATTGTATGAAATATATTTTTATGGGAACTTTTATTTCTTCAATTAAGATATGATATTTTTATTATTTGAACTTACAATAAATTAAACCCTATAATTAAACAAAACATAGATCTGACATGGATTTATTTATATACAATTGTAAAGTATTTTTTTAAGGAATAAAACATAAGCAGTTAGCAAAATAAGCCGTTCAAGGATGAATAAAACATATCAATATATATTCTCAGCAATTATACAAATTTGAAAGCCCTGTCCTTTGAATAGATAATAGTTTAGAAAAACTGTAATTCAATATAAATATTGATGGTAATATGGAATAGTTTTTTTGTGATATGGATCACATACAGACACACATACAAACATATTTGAAATATAATATTCTTACCGCTACGAAAGATATGACTGCGAATGATAGATTCATTTCTACCCTTGCAATGATGGCGCGATTTCACTAAACTGTTCGGTGTTATCAGAGTGTCTGCTATTTGGTGATTCATATTGCGCTTAAATAGTTTTTTTTTGTAAAAAACTACAAATTAACCATTTGTAAAAACACTTGCACTAAACGGATTAAAGTTGTAATACTCATTAATATATACTCTAAATTTATTATTTCCATTAAGAAGTCAAATTAAGTGTCCAAATGTACCATTATTAATTTATTGTTGATATGCTGAATTAAAATCAACTTCTGGTGATACTTAAATGAATCAATTGACATGCCTCATAAGTTAAGATGTTTAGTCATGTTTAGTAATGTAGCATTCTAAAACAAATATGAACATGTCTTAAACTTTATTCTTATTTAATCAAACCATCTATAATGTTTCTAAACTTAATGAAAATGAATTTATTTTTGTTTTTGTTTTTCATCTATACTCTGACCGACGGTGCAAAGATGTGAACAAATGATGAACAAATGAAAAACCTAGAATTAAAAAGAACCAAGTTAATTTAAATTTGTTGACAACTTGTTGTTTTTATACCTAATTTATAACCATTTTGATATGCACTAGAATGTTAATTTAAATAATAACAAACCAAATTAAATGAAAAGAAATATATCATAATAGAATAAAAACAAATATAATAAAACAAATATCACAAGACATACATAAAGAAAAACAGACGATAAATAAAATTAACATCGAAATGCGACTTATTAGAAACATTTGTAAAACAATCTCTGATTCTTCTGAACGGTTATATAAACGTACGAATGTATTTTTCTCTGGTCAACTATAGTTTAAGACTTTGTTGGAATAAGTACGAAGGACAACCGTCCAGAGTTCCTCTTTAAATCACATGAACAATGAACAATAGTTCATGTGGTTTGAAGAGCAAATTCTGGACGGCTGATGGCATTGGTTCATAATTTCATTCACATTAATGCCCAAAAGTCTTACAAATATATTTTATGCTGATAATACTATAAATGAAACAAGTTTATTATTTAATTATGTTTTGTTTCGTGTAAACAAAATTCGGATGAACATAAAGCAAATTATGTTCAATAAAATAGTTATTATTGTTGTTTCCAAAGGCACAAAAGACAGAACTATGGCAAACTTACAGTTAAGAGCACCCATAACTTGATTTCGATATATGGTTTAATGGATTGAACAAACTAATTATTTGTTTATTTAAATTAATTTATTAATCCAAAACCCAACTAGACACAATAATCAAACAACGTAAGATCAATCATTAAACGTTTTGTATTTAAAAACAAAATACTGTAATTGAAAACAGAAAAAATAATTTCAATGTTAAATAAATTTGGAGATTTAACAAACTAAAATACATCTTAGTTACTATCTTTAAAAAAAAGTTCGCTCATATAAGTTGAAAAATAATGTAAATATATTTTCAGACAATTAGTTTGGTTTTTATTAATATATCACCGGTGTTACAAGAAACGGTTGGAGTATTGAAATAGGAATCGAAACAACTTAAACATGGAAGTCAATCTAGACAATCAGTAGGAAATATGATTTTCAGAACAAAAGTGTTATCACAAAAACTGCAGTATCTGTATTGAAAACTTACACTGTATAACCGTTTCTTGTAACACCGGTGATACATAAATCTAATGGTTTACTCCTTATTATGTAACACCAGTGATAAAGAACAAGTTCGGTGATGATTTTAATATATTTGAAGTTAAACAGGTAAATATTTACCTTATAAATGTAATAAAACATCAAGGAACTTGTTGTGTATCACTGGTGTTACATATGACAGAGTAAGGTATTAGACAAATATATCACCTGTGTTACAATAAACAGTTCAAGCATTAATAAAATGTTTTTGAAATAAATAGGTCTCGGTTCGTGTTCATTTGTAAGTTTTAGACACCTAGTCCAGTTTGTTTATAAGTTCATATTAAGAGTTTTTATTTATTATAAATTATTCCAAAACATAAACGTTTCAAAGTTAATCAATTTTTAGTACGCGGTTAAAAATAAAAATAAACACATTTATCAGTAAACGAATAATCCAAAAGTCTAAAAACATGTTTTTAATGAATCTTCACAATATTATTAACATTTCAAAGATTTTAAATAATTCAATTAACGTACCTTGAATATTTTAAATATTGTAAATATTTTCAACATTTCAAAAAAAGATAGACTATCTCAACCTCAGAATATTTCTCATTTAATATGGGAAGATAAATTTTTTATTTAATTTTGTTCATTTGTTGCAAAATGGCTTCAAATAAGTTAAAAAATATATAGCCTACATATAATTAGAAATATTTAGTGAAATCAAACAAATACAAAATATTTTTTGCATACATAATTTTTTTTCAAGAATCAAAAAATATTTTATGACCCATCACGGAATTATCATCAATCAGTTAAAATGGGCTGGACCCCTTGGATAAATGCAGAACTAAGAATATTGAGACAGCAAATCAGCTCCGAATACCAAGAAGAAAGTAGGATCAAATGGGAAAAACTAGTGGAAGAAACAG
>JARUHE010231518.1:0-13224 GCA_031471125.1 Archaeomysis grebnitzkii | reverse complement strand
TTTCAATATTTCAAGAAAGGGTTTGTCATGGATACAGTCAATATGGAATACAACAAGGAATTTGCCTAGGCCCCATAAAATTCAATGCTTACATATCATTACTATGCTACTACAGATTAATATTCACATACATTAGTTAGTTGTGCTGATAAACATCAGATTTACCTTTAATTTAAACCTGATAAATCGACTTTTATGGAAACTCACAATGAAATAGGAGCATTAACACAATCCATAATTCTCTACTAACTCATTTTAACTCTCATTAACGATACAAATACTGAAGACATTGTTATATGTACCAGCAAATAATTAAATTAAATTAATCTAATAACATTAAAGATAGGAGCTGTATCAATTCAACCATCTACACATGCCAAATATTTTGCAGTCATCGTTGACCAGAACTTAACTTTCAAAAATCATATTTTCTCCACCTGTAATAAATTCTTTTTATTTGAATTTTATTTAATTTTTACTTTATTTTTGTTTTAAATTGGTATACCACTATAAAATAAACCTTACTTTCTTATATTATTACTATATTATTAATGCAAAGTCATAAGTTTAACAATAAAATAGAAGTCTAAAAAAAAAATAAAAAAACAAAGAAATCGTGTTTTTTTTGCAAAAAAAAAAACGAGGAAAAAACGTTTTTTTTGCAACATTAGTCAGGTGCATACCTTAGGATACACGTCACTCGATGTGGGTAGTACTATTAAGGTTGGTATGTGATGCGTGGCAAATATTAGCTAAGTGGATTGACAATAGCATAAGTGAGGTAAGCTCTATGTTATTTGAATTTGGATGGCTTCACTTGTGATAGTATGCGATCCAATTAGACTAGCCATATAAAAGCTCACAATATTATTATTACATCATTTGTTTTCGTATGCTAATCACAACTATGTTTGTAACCATTAATTAGTTTACTTTTATATTGACTATTTTATATTTTTTTAAGTTTTACATTATCACTAAACAAATAAAAAACAATACAACTAATAAATATTATTTTTACTATTATCACTATTGCCTTGTTCTTATTATTTCCTTGTTATTACTATTACCTTGCTATTACTATTACCTTGTTATTACTATTACCTTGTTATTATTAGTACCTTGTTATTATTATTATCTTGTTATTATTATTACCTTGTTATTACTATTACCTTGTTATTATTAGTACCTTGTTATTGTTATTGTTGTTATGGAAAAAACATTTTAGCAAATTCATAAGCGAGAGGAATAACACCTTCTGTTCACCACTTGTAAGAACTTAATAATTCCACCAAATAATATAATTATATGTTGGCATTGAGCGAGATATAATTTATGGCACCATTTTGTTAAATAAGCCTTACTTATTAGTGCCATTATTACTGGCACTCTTTCGCTAACAGTATTGTTTTATTGTTATGTCGCCTTTTGTTTCATTTACTATTGTTCTCTATTGTCTTATTGATGGGAACAATCAGAACAGTTTTTAATAAAACATTGTTGATAGTCTTGTTCATAAAACTTTCATCTGAGGCAAATTAATTTTTATTATTAATAAATGTTTGTTTGACATAAAATACATTTATGGATTGACAATAGCACAAGTGTAATAGCGCTATGTTATTTTGATGCTGCTTACCTTACTTGTGCTATTGGCAATCCATTTAGTGTATGCATTATGAATAGCTTTCTCTCGATAATTGTTTAAAACAATTATGGCTTGTGTATTTTATGAATTTTTTTATTTCAGAGTATGGGTTTGTCTTATGTATCTGCTATAAACCCGATGGGTTTGGGTGTGTATGTTTCTATGAAAGCTATTAATATAACAATGATAAATCACTCGCTTGTGAACACTAGTTTCTGATTTTGCGGGTATTAATGTGGATGGCATTAATGTGGATGGCATTAATGTGGATGGGCAATAATGTGGATGGGCATTAATGTGGATGGGCATTAATGTGGACGGGCATGAATGTGGATGGGCATTAATGTGGATGGGCATTAATGTGGATGGGCATTAATGTGGATGGGCATTATTGTGGATGGGGATGGCACAGAGTTAAATAATGCTTCATTGTTCATGTGATTTGAAGGGCGAGCCCTGGGCGATTGACGGCAGTAGCTTAAAATTTCCTAAACATTAATACCTGCAAAGTCAATATTAATATAACTTCCACTATATATTTTCAAAGACAATTTCCTTTATGTCACTAGCCATTTTATGTTTTGTACAATCCAACGAGGCTGTTATCATTATAATAAATATCCAAATTATTCCTTCACAGTATTAATACCCATAACAATATCATGTTTATTGCTCATAATGTTGAGGTTTGTTAGGAACTTGTATCAATGTATTTATTAACCATTTACTTATAGACTTGATGGTACACTTAGCATGATCAGACAAATTAAACTTCCACAGAACTAAGATTACAAGACAACTAAGCTACGATGAAATAAATTAAAATTAAATACTTTTGAATCTAACAAAAGGAAACAAAAAATAAACGGTTATAAATAAATTATTAACTTAAATTAATTACACAATAAAGATAAACACATATCATTAAAAGCATATAAATCATTAAAAATTAAATGAATAACAATCAAAAAAATTTATAATTGAACATAAATAACAAACCTTTAGACAACTTAAAATTGGTGAGCATACGGTTGTAGTATTGCCACTACATTTAGTATACGTATACATGATCGTTATATGTTAATTATTAATTATATTCTTATCATGAGCTTGTATGCTCATGAGAACGGTTAGCACCTTAATACAATGCATTTTTTAAATAAATCTTTGAAAAATAACCATATGACGTAAATTGATACACAATATATATAACGTAGTTGCAGCACACGTGCAGTCATTGTCACATACATCTGGAGTTCTTAATGCATTCATTTTGAATTTCAAAATACTGGTATTTCTATTTAGTATTCAGTTTATTGACCATTCGTCGTAATAATATTATATTGCACTTCTCACATTTACTATAAATTACAACAACATATTTATCTATATGTTTTTGATTCAGGCTTAGTCCAAATCTTAGAGAATAATTATCCTATGTGCATCTCCACATTGATGTGTCTAGCACTGCACTTCAACTATAGAGGAATGCTATTTCATTATATAAAAAGCAATCATTGCACACACCTTTATGTTCAAGCTCAAAGATCAAGTTTTCCTAAACTAAACGTTCATCCTGATCACGGATGCCTAATTCTAAAACTATCGCTAAGAAAATTAAATTGTTCTAGTTCAAATTCATTACTTTTGTAAGGCTAGCTTAATTATATGGGCATGCTAGACGTGCAAAGATATTTCCTGAAATGTAAGATGCAGCTAAGCACAATATTACATAAGCATATTATAGAAAACGCGTTACCAACCAATTTATTTATTAGCAAAACGTTTTAAGGTTCTAAAATTACAAAGGTCACTAGAAGTTTAAACTTGTTATAAGTTTAACTTTGAATCTCAACAAAACGGTTTAATATTAGACAACATTTCCAATACTAGCTTATATTTTGAAACTCATAAATTAATACATAAAGGGATAATGTTTCGTTACTATAGTTTACAAAATTCACTTCTTTTTTTACCTGTTTTTTTTATAACTAACGTGACTTTTAGCCTTATAAGTTCTAGTTTTAATGAAAAACTAGTAATCCACGAACCGAACAGTTCAAATGTCTCGCGATGATGCATTCAGTAATTTAAAAAAAATTATATCTTCACAAATGTCAATCAAAAATGGTGTTAAGAAGTGAGAAAACATTATTTATTCAAAAAATCACCTTAGAGACTATTTATGTGTACTTCATTTCCAATCCATTGATGCATAAATAAAAACAAAAGTGAAAAGAAAATTTAAAAGGAATGTATAAGTTCAAATTATAAATGTCAATAAAAAATGCTGTTACAAAGTGAGAAAACATCATTTGATCAAAAAATCACTGTCCAACGCCGCCGACGACGAGGACGTGGATGACGACATCGGAATTGCTACACCTATGTAGACCTTTGCTATTACGCTCGTCAAAAACTTCTCCCTTTTTAAAAATTCCAAAAGTTTTATCAATTAATACGACTTGCCTGTGAATTTCAAAAACAAACTAATTCAGATTGAAACAATGACATTATTTAATTTAACTAATGATTAAACCAACTTTTCTATACAAATTATTAATACTAAGCTTAACCAGTGTGAGATCTTAATAAATAGATGGAAAAGTAAGAAATTGTGTGATAGTTAACATTAGCAAAATGTTAGTGATAAATTTTACACCAATGAGAGCTTCAAGATTAAGAGAGTGGGATATAAATAAAGTGATGCAATTTATTTCACTAATGTTGGTATCTGAAAATATGTCACTAATTTGTAATGACTAGGTTAGTCAAAATTCACCAAACCTTTATTAACAGTGCACTGTTAACAAAGATTAGTCCATATAATTATGTAAATTTTGAATATTTTAGATATACAAAACTAGTCAAATGTTTTCAGTGCATAATTAACCAACGTGTGACGTTTGATCATATACAATCAGCCAAACAACGGTTATGATATATTTGTGTTTAATTATGACTTGATATGGTGATTACAAGCAATATAAAATAACAGTCCACCAATACCCCTGAAACACAGGAAAGCATTTTTTATTTTAATGTTGTTTTTTTTATGTAAAACTTCAACAAAAAATGGATATTTATTTTTGTTGTTGTTGTATTAACTTTAAAATTCCGGTTACCCTGATTAGCAATAAGGTTAAATTTCGTTTGAACGTGTAAGTCCTCGATAGTGATCAATTTAAAAGTTAGAGCTTAAAAATGGGTGACCCTTACCAATTAAAAATGGGTGGCCTTTATGAATTAAAAATGAATAGCTCTTAGAATTAAAAATGGGCGGTCCTTATGAATTAGAAATAGGTAGCCCTCACTAAATAAAAATGGGTGGCCCTTATAGTTAAAAAGGGGCGGTCCTTATGAATTTTGACCGCTTTCTAAAGTAATGTAAGCAGCTCATATTAGTGGCAAAGATAACCTAGCTCCGCCCTATTTTTAGCGAGCATAAAAGTATTTTAAAAAAAAAATATTTTGAAACATGAGATTATTTTTAAGTTTAAATTATTATATATTTTTAATTATTTCTATTAATTAAGGAATTTTTTTCAAAGTTGCTATTTATTTTTATATGTACAAGTACCATTGAATGAATTGGAAACTTTTTGAAATGAGTACAATAAGAGATGGTGAATTTCACAAGGTAACGGCAAGTATTAATACTAAAAATAATTTATTATTTTAATTATCATTTGATAGTTTTAGTTTTTCTATATTTGTGATTTTAATATACTTGATAGTCAGGTTAGGTTGTTAGTATTGAGATTCAGTCGTTTTCTTCTTATCAATTAGTTCTTATGGTTATTGTTTATGAAAAATCAATTAAAGTAATTAGTGACTTCACAGTAATAATCTCTTGGCCATAATTGGTGAATGAATGGTGTCTCAGCTTACTTTGCCATGATTGGAGAGTGACTTTTGCTCCGCCCACTTTGCTCTGAAAGGGAAACACTCGTATATGAATTTACCAATATAAATAAGCAATATAAATAAGCAATATAAATAAGCAATATGAATAAGCAATACAAATAAGCCAAATATTAGAAAAAAACATAGTTATAAAAAGTAAGTAGTCGAAATAATATAAAAACTAAAATTGAAAACCAAACTAAAAATAGATATATAATAAAAACAATATATACATAAAATAAAATATAACTATATAGATACATACAATAAATAAAACAAAACAAGTAAATAGAAAAATAAAACAAAATAAATGAATAGATAAACAAAATAAATAAAACAAGTAAATAAATAAATGGAATAAATTATTTAAAAATGAACAAGTTTAGATTTATCATTGTTGTTCAGAACCCTTTGCTCGATCATCTCTCTTCCAAAAATGGTAAAAGCAATTATAATAATATGATTGGAATAATTATAATTGTAATAACTGAAGTAATTATTACCTGATTAATAATCATATAACTTTAAAGATATTTAAATTGATATTATTTGTTGTTAATTGTTATTGAAATAATTTCAAATTATATTTGAATACGTGTATCACTGTGTTAATAATGACATTGATTATAATAGTAATACTAATAAGGAAATAATTATAACTATAACAATATAACTCGAGTATTATTTTTGACAGTTTTATTATTTGTATTTATCTATTACTATTATTTTTACAACTTTTACAATTATTATTATTACCGTTATTAGCTGATTATATTATGTTTGTATTTTGATATTACTATCATCATAATCATCATCGGCACCATTATTATTATTTTTTTTATCATTGTTATTATTATTACTATTATTAACATTATTAGTTGATAATTAATTCATTAAAATGAAGTCCCTCGTCATGCTGTTTTGTTTGGTGAGTTCGTGGTTTTCAACATCTTCAAGTTATTAATTTTAACATGTATCATAGCTTCCAACATAATAAGATACTTGTAGTATATAGATCGACAATAGCACAAGTGAGGTGACCCACATTCAAATAATGTAGAGCTTACCTCACGTGTGATATTCTCGATCCATTATTATATATAAATGCGTGAGACACATTGGGTTAATTTACGTACCTTTTTTTAAGATTTTATAAAAATCTCGAACATGATCTAACCTTAATATATTTCACCATTTTCTATTCACCAGCTGCCCTTTAGTTATCTTATTTGTTTGCTGCATCAGAATATTGTGATACTTAGAACTATTTCACAACGTGAGGTCTAACATAAATATCTATCAACAAAGACAAACTTCCATTAACGAACAAACATCAGAATTACAGTATACAAAAACAGTTTGGTAAAAACCTTTCATCACAGATTGCTACGTGAGGGAAACCAACAAATCTCGCACTAATGAGGTGTTACTTATATTAAAAATGTTTGAATTATTTTCATAAAGTATCTTTTAGATTTGTTTTTACATTTTTGAATCCGGTAATTCATCGAATGTGCTCGATATGAAGTTAAACATTAATTAAAACTAAAATTGTAATTATAAATATAAATAACAATAATTATAATAATTGTAACTATGACTATACTTATTATAACAATAATTAATTATATTATAAAAAGGTTCCTACATAACAAATACAAACTTTCCTTCAACAGAACAGGTAAATAATTCAGCTGGCGAGATATATTAACTCTCGATTACACATGGATCAGCCATAGCGCAAGTGAGGTAAGCTCTATGTTATTTGAATGTGTTTGACCTAACTTGTCTTTTTGTAGGTCCAGTCATAGAGAAGAGTTCGTCCCACTCAAAAAGAATAGTTTCAATAGTAATTCTAATGTGATTAATTGTTGATTTTATGATACTTATTGAGGCGTTTAACAAAGGTTGTTTTCAATATAACTTTAATGTATTTTAGTCCTTACAGCATTAATTGTTCAGTCATCAGCAATAGTAAAGCAAACAAACAAAAGTAACAGTAATACCAACAATAATACTACAAACATAATAACAACAGTAATAATACTAACAATAATAACATTAACCACAACAACGATACCAACATCAATAACAAAAACAATAATAGCAACAACAATAACATTAACAACAACAGCAACAATAACAACAACAACATTAACAACAACAACAACAATAACAACAACAAAAATAGCAATACCAATAAAAATAACGACAACAATAACAATAACAACAATAGCAACAACAACAGCAACACAAATAATAACAACAACAACAACGATACCAACAGCAATAACAAAAACAATAATAGCAACAACAATAACAATAACAACAATAGCAACAACAACAACAATAATAACAACAACAAGAACAACAAAAATAATAGAAACACACAATAACAACAAAAATAATAGCAACAACAATACAAATAACAACAACAACAGTTTGGTAATAACACTAGTAACATCAATAACAACAAAAATAATAGCAACAACAATAAGAACAAAAATAATAGCAACAACAATAATAATAACAACAACAACACTAGCAACAACACTAACAACAAAAATAATAGCAACAACAATACAAACAAAAATAATAGCAACAGCAATAACAATAACAACAACAATAACAACAACAACACTAGCAACAACAATAACAACAACAACAATAACAACAACAACACTAGCAGCAACAATAACAACACCAACACTAGCAACAACAATAACAACAACAATAATAGCAACAACAATAACACTAACAATAATAGCAACAACAATAACACTAACAACAACAACACTAGCAACAACAATAACAACAAAAACACTAGCAGCAACAATAACAACAACAATAACAACAACAACACTAACAAAAACAATAACAACAACAACACTAGCAACAGCAATAACAACAACAACACTAGCAACAACAATAACAACAACAATAGCAACAACAACACTAACAACAACAATAACAACAACAACACTAGCAACAACAATAACAACAACAACACTAGCAATAACAATAACAACAACAATAATAACAACAACAACATTAACAACAACAACGCTAGCAACAACAATAACAACAACAATAACAACAACAACACTAACAACAACAACAACAACAACAACAATAACAATAACAATAACAATAATTGTTAATGCATCAGAAGGTTAAACAATAAAATCCGAGGGGAAAAACATTCATTGTATCCACCGAACGTTGTTCTCACAACAACAACAACAACAACAATAATAACAACAACAACAACAACAACACCAACACCAACACCAACACCAACAACAACAACAACAATAACAATAACAACAACAGCACCAACAACAACAACAACAGCAACAATAATAATAACAATAACAATAATTGTTAATGCATCAGCAGGTTGAACAATAAAATCCGAGGGGAAAAACATTCATTGTTTCCACCGAACGTTGTTCTCACAATTTCCTGAACCGGACAATTTCCCTCAACTTTCGCTGAACCTCTTCCGGTTATTTCCTGCTATCCTTTGTTTTCAAAATGTTTCGTTTTTTTCTTTTTTGTTCGTTCGTTTTAATCCGTTTCTTATCATATTAGTTTATTCCATCGCTTATACAATCGCTTATCTAGTATTTTTTAATTTTTTTTATACATTTTTTATAGATTTGTTTTTATATAATTTTGTATATAATTTTTATAGAATTGTTTATAAAATTTTTGATAAAATTGTTTATAGAATTTTTTTATAGGAATATGTTTATAGAATTACTTATAGGTTTGTTTATAGATTTTTCATAAAATTGCTTGTAGAATTTTTTTATAGAATTTCTTATCAAATTTTTTGTACAACTTTTAATAGATTTTTATAGATATATTTTATAGATATATTTTTTATAGAAATTTTTATAGAATTTTGTATAGAAAATCTTATATACTCTTTTATCAAATCTTTCATTTAATCTTTTGTATTAGCTTTCATTGAATCTTTTATGCAATCTTTTCTCCAATTTTTAATCCAATTTATTATCCATTCGTCTATGCATTTCTTGCAATATTTTACCAATCCTTTATCAAATATTTTATCCAATCATTTAAATAATTATTTATCTACTCATTCTATCTAAACATGTATCCAATCATGCATCCAATCATTTAAATAATTGTTTATCCAATCAATAGACAGGACACTAAATTAAAACATATTCCATAGCTAGAAACAGTTCCCATTTTTTCTATAAGTAATAATTGGTAGAATTTATGTAATAAAATTATTTAACTATAGAATGTGTTATAAAATTATCTGGACATTTCTTCTACCATCATTTATTTTCTCTCTATACTCATTTAGATATTTTCTCTATACTCATTTAAATCTTTTCTTTTAACATCATTTAGCTTTTCTCTATACTCATTTAGATATTTTACCTATATTCATTTAGATATTTTCTCTACAGCTTACTTTTTAGATATTTTCTCTATAGCCTACTCATTTAGATATTTTCTCTATAGTCATTTAAATATTTCTTGCAACATCAATTAATATTTTTATAACACCGTTAGATATTTTATCGAACACCATATAGATATTTTTATAACATTATATAAATATTTTCTCTAACATCATTTAGATACTTTTTCTAAAATAATTTAGGTATTTTTATAAAATCATTTAGATATCCTTTTAAAGATCATTTATATATTTTTTCTAACACCATTTAGCTATTTTTGTAACATCATTTAGATATTTTTGTAATATCATTTAGACATTTGTTTTATAAAATCATCAAGATATTTTTGTAAAATCATTTAGATAATTCATGAAATAAATTAGATACCGTTTTATGAAGTCATTTAGTTTCTTTTCATAAAATGCTAAAATATTTTTCTTAAATCATTTAAACAATTTTGTAATATTATTTAGGTAGTTTTTATAAAGTCATTTAGATATTTTGCCTAAAACAATTTTATATATTTTCTAAATACCTTTAAATAAATTTTTGTAAAATTATTTAGACATTTTTCTAAAACAATTTATATATTTATTTGGAAGCAAAATTCTTTAAAATGATTTCGATATTTTTTTTTGTAATACCGTTTATGTATTTTGCCTAAGACCATTTAGATATTTAACTAAGACCAATAAATTATTTTCATAAATTAACCTAGACAAATCTATGATTTTAACAAAAGCCAAAAAGATGAGATGAACAACTGACAGGTTGAAAACTTGGCTAAAAGATGAGGGGAACTCACCTCTCCCCTCAATCTGAGCCTCCCTCAAAACCGAAACAAAATATAGCAAATCGAACAAATTCATTAAAGACGTCGTGTCAAAACAGAAATCTTTTGTCGCTGATTAGCATCGAACATGTTTGCTCAACCGAAAGAAAACGTTAACAAGAACCGTAAAAAACGTTCACATGAGCCAGAAAAACGTTCACATGAGCCAAAAAAACGTTCACATGAGCCATAAAAACATTCACCAGAGCCCAAAAGTTATCAGAATGTATTTCATTTTGTTCAACTTTGACAAATTTGTTCTTGCTGTTAAAAAATTAATCGAACTTCGAAAATTGTTTGTTGTTAGGCTGTGACTGAAACTGCAGTTGCTTTAACTCACACCTGATTATTTATGTATGGTATTTCCTTCACTTTATTTGGTGTTGATGTCTGCATGTATATGCATGTGTGTGCGTAGTGAATATGTGCGTATGTGTGTGTGTGTTTGTACGTGTGTACTTGCGAGTGTGAGTTTGAGTGAGTGTGTGTGTCTGTGTGTGTGTGTGTGTGTGTGCGAGTTCGTGTTTACGACAGTGGATATATATATATATAAATATAGGCAAGTAACAGTTATTAAATACATAGCGTAAAGGAAAGGATGCTAGTAAAGATATTTTAGCATTTTGTACCATCTGTAGCATAAGTATCTGACATTTTTCAAATAGAAAAATAAGAATAATGAAGTTATAAATTCTTATTTTTACTTTTACATTTCATTTTGTGTAAGGATACCATTGGTTATTAGTTTCTTCATGACACATGCATATCTCGACTGCCAATGCTATTAAATAATTTAAAACAAATTATAAGAAGGAACTAATCCAGTGATTATAAAAACAAAAATGATAAAACCAATAACAAAACAATTAATATAATAAAATAATAAATAAAAATAATAATATACAAAAATAGTAACAAAAATAATAACATAATAAAACAATATTAATAATAATTTAATAAAACAATATTAATAATACTATAACAAAAACAATAACAAACATAATACTATACAAAAACAATATAAAAATTAATATAATAAAATAATAACAAAAATAATGGTAAAACAAAACAATACTAGTAATAATATAATAAAATATAACAAACATAATAATATAATGTAATAACATTAAAAATAGTAGGTTACTTGATGCAATTAACAAACACACTATTTTAGTTGAGTTTGTGGCTCCCATTTCGTGTTTAGGAACAACAAAATAATAAAAGTTATGTCTTGAGTCTAGACCTTGTATTGGTTTTACATTTCCTATGGCTTGTTTCCTCTTGTTTTGCTCCTGTTGAGATGTATTGAAAATTATGTCCACGTCTTACTGCAACAACACACTTGTATCAGGTATCAGGTTATACATAAGTTCACTATTTAACGCCGCAATAATTATTTTTAAAGTAATATGTACACCCTGTACATGAATTAACTGTGTATTTTGATGAAATTGAAAACCTTTATTTAAAATTGATGGTGAAAGTGCAAAGTAACCAAATTGTACGACAACGGCGTATTTTGGAATTCACCAATGGAATGCAATTGTAATTTTACAATTTATAAAATAAAGTATTTATAAAGAAATAAAACTACGGAAACTCACCTAACCTTAGCTAACCCAACTCTCTCGTACCTCTGCAGAGTGTTAATATATAAATAAGAGGACCTCTAAAAAATAAATGGCGGACGTACGATTTCAATGAGCGATATAGCACGTTATAATTATATTTAACATTGGATTTGTTTCAATAATTTCCATATTAATGACAATATCTAACTATATTGCAACTTCTTGCAGAGTTAATTTGGTAAACAAATTCCTATTAAGAAATAACTTTTGTGTATCCTTTCTGGACTTTGAACAAATTCATATTGAATTAGCTTGATAATGTTCAAATTGTACTCTGCTCCAAATTTTTAGTATTTAATGTACAGGGTGTCCCTATAAATTTTAAAATTCCTTCCTAATGGTAGTTAAAACATAAAAAAAATGATTTTTATTTTTCCAACGAAATTATGAACAGAAAATAGAATAAAATTTAATCAACAACAAAAAAAGACAGACTTCATTGAAATGACTCAACATGTTTTCAAAGTGATCATTCGCATTGCGAAAAACGTTGTGGAGCATTTCCGGTGTTATGTTTAACACTTCAATTTCATCAAAATACGCAGTTAATTTATGTACACCCTGTAAAATGCATTGAAATGAATAGTTAAAACAAACTATACTGGTATTTATATACACACACATATATATATATATATGTATACACACCAACATTTCCGCCTTCATGTGTTACTCCATGATGAAAACGTGGCCTTTATGAGCATTCCGCTGTACTCTGGTGTAAACCAAGAGTGCGCATGAATACGTAGCTGTTTTTCTGCT
>JARUHE010231408.1:0-13224 GCA_031471125.1 Archaeomysis grebnitzkii | reverse complement strand
TACGATTTATTTATTATTCATTATTCATTATTTATTATTTAATATTTTTTATTTACTATTTAATATTTTTTATTTATTATTTAATGTAAACAAAAAACGTCCGCCACCAGGTGGCGCTGTGTATCTCGATTCTGCTGTCGCTGACTGTGTTCTTCCTGCTGTTGGCCGAGATCATTCCTCCGACGTCGCTGGCGGTGCCTCTGCTGGGCAAATACCTGCTCTTCACCATGATCCTCGTCACGCTGTCCATCTGCGTGACGGTGGGCGTGCTCAACGTCCACTTCAGGTGGGTAAACCTTCTTCCTTGCGAGACGTCGTTGGGATCTGTGGAATCTAGGTGGCCTGACTCATTTATGTTCAAATTTCATAGTGAATAAAAAGAGATGCTGCAACGTGGATTAACCATTGACAATAGATTTTGAATTTGCGACTTCTTTTTATTTGAATATGTTTCAACTTTTGTTTGCTGACCTTCACTGATTAAATAAACATTTGTTATGATTTAGCTTTTTCAATTTGCAGTTCTTAGAAGTTTTCTTTACTTTCAGTTATAGGTATTGGTTTGGTAGTTTATTAAGTTAAATTAAGCAACACTTTGGAATAATTTATAAAGTTAGTCTAACCATCTTTGACATTTCAGATCTCCTGCAACTCACAAGATGTCGCCATGGGTGAGAACAGTATTTATTGAGCACCTTCCGAAGATTCTTCTGATGAAGAGACCTCCCTACCAAAACCAACAGAGCGAAGATTCTGAACAGGATTCTTTAAGCAGAGGGTGCACCGAAAATGACGCCGATATAGGGTAGGATATTTTTTGGGCGAACTTGTTGGCAATGCTTTTTGCTGATTTTAATCATAAATTTTGATAACGCTTATCGTCATGTCTCATCTGGCTTTCTTAAGAAACACGTGACATGCATGCGGTCAATATCGGCTAGATTTCTTTGCAATAATTAACAAAGTGTGAGATAGAAGACTTGATTCCCTCTCAATGTTTTGCTAACTTTTCTAAATAATTTACCGCTATTGAACGCATACATTGCTTCTGCTTAAGGCCATGACTATTGTAGATCAATTATATTATTAATCTTCTAGAAATATTTGGAAAAACTTTCACTTTTCAATATTTTAACAATGTTTATTTTATATATATATATATATATATATATAAACACATATATATATATGTATACATATATACATAAATATATATATGTATACATATATACATATATATACACAAATATTTATAAAGGATATAAACAATATATTTTTTGTTTTTGCTGCATTGTCTTACATAACAATAGATTATCATTTTGATTGTGTTTGTCGTTAGTTTATTGAACTGTCAAATAGGTTTAAGCATTGGATGATAGAATAGAGATCACTTTAAGGTAAATAAGTCTTCACAGTTGTAAATTTCCAAACCACATAATTTTACAATGCAGTTCTTAAATTACATTTTTTAAATTAACTTAACAGGACGGACGCGTTAATTCGCCTTTACGTTAACATGATAATTTTCAAAAGATGTTACAACCTATTATAAAAAGATATTTTTCGTATTCGTCCACTAATTGATCCTTAGTGTACCTCCCACAGAGGAAGCCTAAAATGCATACACGAAGAATAAAAGTAAAAAGTAAAAAAACTAGTTTCCTCCAAAATTAACCTTGCATTTCTATTATGTAAACAACAGTTTTACAACTTTCTAATTTCAGAAAAATTCTTTAATAAATTAGGTCTGGGACTGATACACGTTCTAGAAAACTTATGTTATCACAAAATAATTTGGTTAAATATAGACTGAACACAAAAGTGTGGAAACAAGAAAAACCCGTATTTGAGCAATATAGGTCCTAAAACAAAATTTACTTAACGTAGGTTGCAAATGATTGATATTTGTACCTTGGATCTTAAATGAAATATACGAGTATGTAATTTGAAAAGTTGGTCAAGCTTACTTTCAAAATTTTATGAAATATTCAACTTCCAAAAGTAACTGTGATAAATTGTTTATAATTTTTCAATTCATCTTGAATAAAAAGTTTATAGTTTTTCAATTCATCTTGAATAAAAAGTTTAAAGTTCTTCAATTTATCTAGAATGAAAAGTTTGTAGTTCTTCAATTCATCTTGAATAAAAGGTTTATAGTTCTTCAATTCATCTTGAATAAAAAGTTTATAGTTCTTCAAATCATCTTGAATAAAAAGTTTATAGTTTTTCAATTCATCTTGAATATAAAAGTCATAGTTCTTCAATTCAACTTTATTAAAAAATTATAGTTCTTCAATTTATCTTGAATAAAAAAGTTTATAGTTCTAAAATTCAGCTTGAATAAAAAGTTATAGTTCTTCAATTCATTTTGAATACAAAATTTATAGTTCTTCAATTGATCTTGAATAAAAAGTTTATAGTTTTTCAATTCATCTTGAATAAAAAAGTCATAGTTCTTCAATTCATCTTTAATAAAAAAATATAGTTCTTCAATTCATCTTGAACACACAATTATGTAGTATAAAAAAACAAAAATGTTTGAAGATTTAACTAACGCTACACTTTTATGTTTAAAACCAAATATTTATCGAAGAAAGCCTTTACATTTATTAATTTTCTCTTCAAATTCAATATTTAGTCTGAATAAGAAGTAAAGAAGGCTTAACATTTGGATTATTTAAAGCTATAAAAAGCATGGCTATGTTTATATATTATAAAATTATTTACCATTTCTATTTCACGGTTCACTAAAATAAACAAAAATGTTTCGATTATTGCATCACAGTAATATTTGAGGCCACACGTGTTGAGTTGTTATTATAGCTTTTAGTTTGTAGATTATGCAACCCCAAGCATGACTTTAAGGCATCAATATGCAAGCTCTAAAAGATTAAAAAGTATCGCTTGCAAAATAGCAAAAGTAGAAGTGTAAGAGATGCATTAATTTAGGCCTAAGCGGGCAAAAATATTTTATCTTTAATAACCTTCTTGAAATTGATGAAATGAAATATTTGAAAACCGAACATTGCAGCGATGACTACATCTATGGACCTTTCAACAGCACTTGCGATGACCTCGATGCCTTTGGGGACGAATTCGCTTCGGACGAGAAGTGCGGTGAGTTTTTTTAGAAATTTTGAAAAAAAAAACTATTCGTTTTTGTTTTTATTACTTTATCTCGTAAGTTTAGGCGAAGTTAGATGTCTATCTCTGTATAAAAAATATTTTTAAAATAACTTTTAAAAATGAAAATTTTTACGAATTGAAAAAAAAACACTAGTGACCAAACGTGTAAGAAACAAACCTTCCCCTAATTACACATCAGAAATAACAACTTAAAAGTATTAATTCGTAGGAATAATAATTATTCTTCACTAAAAACAGTTTCAAAAGTTGAACACTAATTTATTTAATGGAATGTTTGGAAATTTTTGTAGAGTTAGGCGGATGTCACATGCACGGCAGAATGTATTCACCGGAAGTGCAAAAGGCGATTGAAGGAGTCAGGTTCATTGCTCAACATATTAAAGATGGTGACAAAGAAAACGAGGTCAGTGATTCTTTCATTTTTCATTATCTTTATTGTAAATAGTATTGTGTCAGTTATAAATTGTGTACTGTATTTAAATTAATTAAGAAGTTCCAAGGTTTCAGTTATAATTAAAACACGGTTCAAATCTTGGAGAATTTAACCTCAGGATTAATACACTGTTGTTTTGGTTGAAATTACAAAAATTTAGATTAAGTTTAAAAGTAAATTAAATTTATGATAGTTTAAGATAATTCACGAAACCTTGCCCATGTTCATTGTACTGTATCGAATTACCCTTCTCACTTCTTATGATTTGGCAAGACAGTCTACAGTGGACTAATTTCTACACAACCTTTAGTTATCTTAAACCTACCTTGAGGTAATGACGGTACAAGTAAACTATTGTATGTGAAGTAAATACTACGGGTAGCTAAATAGGCAAAGGATTCTGTTTATGAGGGGTCGAAAACCAAAAGGTGACAGCCCGCCACATCTTGTGGATAATATAATTTTTACTTACTCGCTTTCATGTGGTAGTGGGTGTTATTTACTAGCATCCTCCCCCACATCATAGAGGAAGGATGAAAGTAGATTTATTCATAAAACACTTTTCAAGGAAGGTGGTGTATTGGAACCTTACTATTAGCGGTCTCTCATATATCTATTATTGATGGAGTTGAACCATTAGACAACATACCTCAAATTTAAATAAAAGTCCTTAGAAGGTGTTAACATATTTCTTCCTGATACATACCCAGAGGGCAAACAACGTCGTTCCAACCATTGTTTGAGAGTTGAACTGAGATTTGTAAGCAAAAAACAATATAATTGTTATTAAAACGTCGAATTTTGCAAAACCTTTTTCATTGTAATTATTAATGAAATCAAAGTTGTAACAGCTGATAATGTTGTTTAAACGTTATAACAACTTTCCGTACAAATTTGACTCTAACCAACTTCAATACAACATTATATTAAAATTTTCAAAACACCGCTGTTCCAACTAACTATTATTTAACATTTGTTAAGCTATAGTTACATAAACAACGTTAATAAAACGTTGAGTACTGTTGTTTTGTGGAATATTTATAAACAGACGTTTCAGAAACGTTAAGGAATGGTTAATTGAAACAACGTAGTTTTTAAAATGTTAATATAACGTTGTATTAAAGTCTGTTAAAGTAAAATTTGTACGGAAAGTTTTTATAATATTTGAATAACGTTATCAGATGTTCATACAACGTTGGCTTCAAAAATAATTTTAATGACAAAGGCTTTACAAAAGCAAAATATTGTATACATGTTAAAAGATCTTAAAATAACGTTGTAACGATATTAAAATTCCCGTTGAGATTTATCCAATGCCAGAAGTGTGTGCAACCATTACTGTTAAATGTTCACTAGCTTGCTATGAACCTTAATCTTAGCTTGAATTTGTTGTCATGTTTTGAGAAACATTATATAACATAAATATTCACCCATATAGATTGCGCTTGTGTTACACTTTACCTTATTGAAATGGAAGCTCCAAATGTTTTTTGGCAAAGAAATCTTTTTCTTTGATTTATTAGAGCTATTAATTTGTTTCATGTCCTAAGTAACGAAGTTAGATTCAATTTCGTTCGATTACTCCATTGAGGCCACTCTTTTGACACACA
The DNA here is from genome assembly GCA_031471125.1 of Archaeomysis grebnitzkii. Classification (NCBI taxonomy): domain Eukaryota; kingdom Metazoa; phylum Arthropoda; class Malacostraca; order Mysida; family Mysidae; genus Archaeomysis; species Archaeomysis grebnitzkii. The sequence continues at coordinate 8,034 of JARUHE010231408.1, read as the reverse complement.
GCCCGATTTTGTCTTGCTTATCCCTTTAATTACATTTTCAGGCTATTTTCTTTAGCTCAATCTATTAATCACTTTTTGAGAGATCCTGCATTCAACTGATTTAACTGATGGGTGACTCAAAACCACCCTGACCTAACCTAACCTAACCCAACACTAGAGCTCCAACGATAACGACATGAGTTCCCACCGTGAAAACACAGTAATTTTGCCCTGGGAATGGCATTACACATTATACTGCAAGTTGAAGCAACATTCGAAATTTGTCAGATTTCACATAATGACATTGCGTCTTAACAAAGATAAGTAAGATACATATATTATTAAACAAAAAAAATACAATTGAAGGCATAAACAAATCAATCAATAAACCAACATACCAATAAATGTAAAAACGATGACTGAACAAGAGCAATGGATGAAGGAGCCGAAATATATTATGTATTTTTGAACTTCCAAAAAGTAAACACGTGTGGAATCAGAGAAAAATTGCAAACTTGGATGAAATCTATCTATAAAGTATATCTGAAAATGAAACAGCGGGGGGAGAATTTTCCAACTGAACAGCTGTCTGTAGTGGACTGCCACAAGGATCTGTATTGGGGCCTATATTTTTCTGCATATACATAAATGATATTACAGATGACATATCTTACACTGTCAAACTGTTTATAGATTATACAAAAACGGACAGAAGAATCAGTAAGACCTAGGTACCTAACAGCCCATGTGGATCCCATCAACTATAGGAAAACATGGAGAAAATTAATGAATGGACAACAAACTGGGGAACAGCTTTTAATGCCAATAAGTGCAAAGTCATGGACATTATGGGCCACCCAGTGATCACACATATTTCATGAAAGGTGGAAGAAGAGCCATCGAATTAAAACGTATCGAATCTCATAAGGACCTGTGAATAAACATTCTCAGAGACTGGAATTGGTCTGACCAATGCGAAATAGCAGCTGGGAGAGCAACAGGGACCATTTGAAAACTCAAAAGGACATCCAAACACATGAATAAGAAAATCTTCGTCAAAGTAAATCCACCTTGTGTGAGATTACACACGGAGTTTGTTATTCAAGCATGGAGTACATGCTTGGCCAGAGATATCGATATATTGGAAGCAGTTCAAAGAAAGACTACAAAATTAGTGAAAGATTTGGCCTACTTGTCATTTAAAAGACAGGATTAAAGAACTTCAGCTTTACTCACTGAATAAAAAAAACAACAAAGCGTCCTAATTGAAATGTTTAATATTGTGAAAGGCTTCGGTGAACTACAGTTTGAATAATCTTTTACAATGACGGAACACAATACCACAAGAAGTCACATATACAAGGTATATTAACCACAAGCCAGGCTAGAAACTAGATCTTCGTTATTCACAAAGAAGTGTTGAAACTTTTGAAATAGGTTGGACCACGTATTGACATATCTAACCTAATTATTAACCCATAAACATTGTAATTGTAATTGTAACAGTTAACACTTTTTTATTTAGTGCAATTGTTTTAGAATTTTTCTATGCTGTGTGAGGCAGATGTATGTTAACGTGCATACGATCGGATGATCTAACTTATATGAATCGACAATAGTGCAAGTGAGGTAAACTGTATGTTATTTCAATGAGAGTTACCTCACTTGTTCTATTATCGGTCGATATATCGTTAGCCTGTTTGAATATTGAAGTATGTTATAGGGAAGAGGGTTTATACTATTTGTGAGTACGATCACCAAATATTTTATTTCGGTTAGTCTTTGTTCTCTTCTCAATTATTCTTAGATAATTGAAAAAATAGAAGTTGTTTTTACATTGAATCGTTTTGTTATAGTTCAGATTATTATATTGTATAATAAATTCATATACAATGTAGTATAAAAAATCATTTCTGTCAACCACATCGCAGCATACGAAAATTACGATAAAACTTTATGTATTCTAGCGAGGTGACTTATTCAAGCCAGAATTTATCGTTGCAGTAAAGTAAAGGCGTTATATGTGCTTCCAATGATATAGCTTTGCAGTATGTCTGTATTATCGCCACGAAACACCATTTTACCATTTATAGTTATCCTCATTTTTCATTGGATTTTAAATTATCTGAAATTACAAATGATAATTATTTTTATCAGAAATATATACTGTATACTTTTATCTGTAAATATCTATAAAGATTGCTCTATTTTTTAGTTGGATATTATACGTGTTTATGTATAGTAATCAACTATAAACCAATGATGAAGATATGCACATAGATAATTTCGTACCATTGTGTGTGCCATCTACTTGTATTTCCGAAGTATTTCTAATATATTTTGTAATAATTTAATATACAGCCTTGGAAAAAATTATGGGGCAGGTAGACAAATAATTAATATATCGACGACACTTATTCAATAAACAACATAAGCCATAACAATTAACATTTTACACATATTTTATCAATAATCAATACTTTGTAACGCCTCCTTTTGCTTTTATAACGGCGTGTATGCGATTTTTATATTAGCAACAAGCTTGGCACAAGTTTGAGTGTCTGTTTTTAGCCATTCTTCGTGGAGTTTGGTCTTCAAATTCTCTTTAAAGCTGATTTTGAGGATTCTTACCATTTTGCTTGCTTCAGATCACAAGCGTTCTATCAGGTTTAGATCAGGGGATTGAGGAGGCCATTCCATCACCCTGATACCCTTCCCTTCAAACCAACTCTCGAAGCTCTAGATGTGTGGCACGGAGCATTGTTCTATTGGAATGTGACGTCCTCAGGTGTGCTCCTGTTGAATATTTTATCCAAGGAAGGTTGATACACCTGCTCTAACATGGCGGTGTAGGTGTTGGAGTTCATCCTTCCGTGACATGTGAAGACCATTCCTATTCCCGAGGATGACATGCAGCCCCTAGTCATCACGCTACCGCCTCCAAATTTCACAGTTGGGATCATAAGCTTTCCCACTTCTTCGACGGATATAAACAGCTCCAGGGGTTCCAACAATCTGAATAGAAATTGCATTTCAAGTCACTTTTGATATTCAACCCAGATGTGACTGTTAATTACTATTTAATTCACAAAAGTTGATACATTATGAGAATACCATATGCAGAACCCACCTCAAAATTGTTTTCTTCAGACCGAACGACCTTAGCCCAATCCTCGTCAATCCAATCCTGATGCTCTTTTGCCGACAACAGCCACTTCTTTTTATTGACCTCACATAGATAAGGCCTTTTTCTAGCCTTACAATCTTTCATCCCAGCTTCTAACAACCTTACTCTTACTGTTCGATGTGTTATTTCTTTATTTGAAGCCTCCCGGAATTATGCAGGCATATCAGATGACGTAGCTCTCTTGTTCTTCAGAGATGCATTCTTCATCCAGCGATGTTCCCTGGGTGTTGTTCACTTTTTGCGACCTTGTCCTGGACGATTATTTATATAGGAGGTCTCTTTGTATCTTTTAATGGTGGTTTGGACCTCATTTCTTGAGCTCTTCATTTTTCAGCAATCTTTACCTGGCTTAACCCTTCTTGGTAAAGTGCAATGATCTGGGCATTCCTTTTAGGTGTTATTTGCTTTTGTGTGGACATTGTTAATGTCAGGAAGGTAATTAATATAGAAGGAACAATGTTTTATAACCAGAAATAAAAAAGTCATGGATAATTCTATGAAGACGATAAGTACCATAATAATGGATAATGTATCCAAACCCCTTTCAAGTTGGTAAAACACATTATTAATTGATAAAATCTGCATAATAATGAAAACTCCCATAGTTTTTCCAAGGTTGTATTCTATTATAGTTTACAAGCATTATATAACATCATTATATAACAAGCGTAGTCCATTGCCCGCTGAAATAGTTCAGGGGTGGCCATTGCATTATTATTTTAACACATTGTCATGATACAATTGATAACTATACAGATGATGAAGGAGTGATAAAGATGCAATAGAAACAATAAATAAATAAATCATATTAAATACAAGTGACTGATAATCAGAACACTTGGATTATGTATAACATTTGTAAAATCTAAAAAATTACGAAAAACATAATTAAAAATGAAAAATGACACGTAATGAATCTTGTTTTATAGCATAGAGGCATTGCTGTTAATGTCTTCAAATAATCAACACAACATATTATCTTAGTTTGAGAGGAATGCTATTTCTTGGGTGGTATTACTATGTGAATACTTTCCATTGTAGCATCGGCAGCAAAATATGAGTCCTTGTTTCAAATATAAAAATAAGAATAATGAAGTTATACAAATTTTAATAATTTTCCTTTATTGGAATTAGTTTTATGTTTTTAATTCGAAACATTTAATAAATATATTTTTGTTTTTCCGAGTAAGAATATTTAAATACTTATTTGAATTTTGTTTATGTTTTTTAAATATATAAAGATATTTGCAGAAATGACACGAACGCTTACCAAAAAGATATTGTTGCTAAGTCAATATAAACATTTTGTTAGCCTTCAAGATGATTGATTAAAAGCAAATAAAAGGCTAAGAATATAATTTTTATAGTGAATAACATAAATAATGACTGGTTATTGTATAAAGTGTTGTATATCTTAAAGACACAAATATAAAGTGTTCAGTGGTAAACAAAAAACGTTTAGTTTCTACATCTAAAGAAATTATTTTATAATGCCTTTTAAGTATGCTTACAATCAATTATTACATACTTGATAAACCTTAGTATGTAAAGATTAGCGAAAATATGTTTACAGTCATTTATTACATACTTGATAAACTTTAGTATGTAAAGATTAGCCGAAATGGTATTTTGAAGATTAAATACCTTTAGACTTCAATACAACGAGTCATAAGGTGTTGTACTTTCAGTAAATGTTCATACTATCTCAACAATCAAACCATATAGAAACCTATATTTTTATAGTAATTCATTTTTATTTTTATTTCAACTTTTCATTTTCATCCGATATTTATTTTTCACATCTTTCTCCAATTTATTAATAATTCAATTAATTCTCCTTCATCCTCATTCATCGACTTCTCGGTCATCATTGATTACCTTTCCCCTCCACAGTTCCAAATCACATAACCTTACCTAACCCCTCTCTAGTGACACATATTCGTCATTTTCATCCTCTGTTGTTGCATTATCTCACACATCTATCCTAACAACAATGTATCTGCCATATTCAGTCTTGCCTTCCATTGCATATTGCATAGCTTCAGCATCCCTACCGACAATTACATTATCCTTTCACTCTATCAGAAATATTTCTCACAAAATGTTTTCATATTTTTCTCCAGATGCTCCAACGACAATGTATCTTATAACCACCACTGAGTTCCATTCTTTGTCAGAACGAATCTCAAGTAGAAGAGTCTCAGTTTTTATAGTTTTTATCGAGCGCGAGAACGTAGTGGCGAAGCTCTATATATGGTTCTCTTTTCGGAAAACAGCAAAAAGTGTCGTTGATGTTGATGTTGATGTGTCATCAAAGTTTTTTGTTATTGACTTTTGAGCAATGTTTGTTTAGAATAAAAAGTTGGCCTTTTAATTTGAATAATTATGGGATAAACTTTTAATTTCTAAAATTTAAAGTTGTTTAGATAAAAGCATTTTTATTTGTAAAATTTGACAAATCAACTTTTTAATTTTTCATTTTACAAGAACGTTTATTTAGAATAAAATGAAGAACTATACATTCTAAGCAGCACGTACTAAATACAATTTTTAAACAAATTTTTATATTTTGAGATAATAGCTGTTGTAACAGAAGGGTCGTCCAGGAGTAGGCTATACATTTATTCAAAGCGGCAAAAAAGGCTAACTAGGCTACATTCATTCATTCTGGGTGCGAAAAACAAATCTTTTTTAGCCTTAATATAATTTCATACTTAATTCAAAAACCTAGTATTTGATTTTTTTGTAAAAATATTTTCAATCAACATATTGTGTTTCAAATATTTCAAAAGACGAGATTATTTAAGCTAAATTAATATCAACTGTGTGACAGAACGGTTTTCCCTGACATAGCCTACTCAAAGACGAATTCATCATTCATAACTTCATACAGTCGCAGTCGTATGTTTGTATAACTTAATAAAACATTTCGAAATGTTGTGTAAGTATTTTTCAATTGAAGTATAAGCTTTTTGCATATGTGTAGATAAAAAATAGTATTTAATTACTTACAAACAATTCTGATCATATTTCAGTAGTACCGCCGTACCAGTGTGCAGGGTGCTAAAAAAGATTTTTCATTTAAAGAGGACGTTCGTTTTTGATCGGTTTTGATCGTTTTTAAATGTTTATTGCAGAAAAAGGCAACTTTGGGCAAAACAAATTTAATTTCAAAGAAAACATTCATTTTTGGCATTTTAGGATTTCTTTCAGTTTTTATTACAGAAATACACTTGTTTAAGATAAGTTTTTGGTTAAAGAGGACAACAAATCTGAAAAGACTAAAAACATAATTTTTGGCACACTGATTGATACAGTACCAGTAATATTAAAGATTATTAGCCATTGTATCAAACATTGTTTGGCTAAAGCCTACTTTAGATCCCATAATCAAATCGAGCAACTTTAACAAGGAATTACTATCAATTTAGGGAGGTTTTTTAGTCCTTCAATAGCAACATTTATTTGTGATTTACGTTAGGCTAGGTTAGGTAAGGTAAGGTACTATTTCACAAAATAAGTAAAATGTTAATATTTGTATATTAATATTATTATCTCAACTAGCTTACAAGTCCTTAGGACATACTGAAAACAAAATATATTGATAGACTACATTAAGTAATTGAACTTTCAGTAGAAACTCTGCCAAAATATGTATAACCCATTTAACTAAGATCACAATTTTACTTGAAAAAAGTTTTGGTAACAAATTTTAAAAGATATAACCTACTGTATGTATTTCTGGAAATAAATAATATTTTCACAATCTTTTATATTACTGATATGAATTTGAGTAACAGTATTTTACTTGTTATAGTTTTTAACATTTATAACAAATGCTTCAAATTATTATATGCCTAATTAATTGTAGAGATATTTTGTTCAATTCCTCTAGAGAAATTTTGTTTATGAAAATTAATTATAACTCTGATTGTTGTGACCTTGACTAAACTTTGTAATTTAAAAAAAAAAAATATTTTAAATTTATTAAACATTTAATAATGTATTGAACAGTTAAATAACATTAAATAATGAATTAATTAAATGGTTACAATTAAATAACTAAATTTACTTCATTCACTCAATCTATTAAAGGACTCATTTTATCAAAATTTATTGGACTCCCTGAATTAAAAAAAAATTATTGGCACATTGTTAAATACACTATGCAGACCTAGGCCTGAACTACTTTTCATAATTTTTTTGTAAATATAGCAACTGTCCTCGAAATTTATAAGAATTTTAGCACTTAATATAGCTTTATTGTGCAACTTAATCATTTAATGGGCGAACACTGATTACAGTCGGATGCAGATGCACATGCGTAAATTTGCATCCAAAACTGTAAATTTCTAGTATTTGTATCCGAAAATTTCTGCATCTCTTCTTGCATCCGTTATGTAACCGTGAATCGTTTACTGTGGTAAAAGTTATATCAGGTTTGTACAAACATATATTTCTTAAATTTTCTTGACACCCCAAGAAAGTTTTATAAATTTATTTCGTTAAAGACATGGTGAATTAATTACATGTAGTTATTTACTGTTAAAATAAGTTTTTAAATACATAGGACAGTAGATTTTTATTAAATATTGTTTATAGCTAAATATATGTATCTGACAACGGCTAAATCCTACTTTATAAAATAACCTTACGACTTAGACATATACATTACCATAGATAACAATATACCTGAATTTAACACTCCCGAACGAAGGTTAAAATTTACGGCCGTAAGGAGCCACTTTTCTGTGTTGTTCAACAAAATCATATGGCGTTTTAATTAATCAATTTAATTTAGTTTTTTTCAGTGCACCAAGTTAAGAAAACTTATTGAAAATAACAAAATACTGTTTATGAAATGTAAG
>JARUHE010231298.1:0-13224 GCA_031471125.1 Archaeomysis grebnitzkii | reverse complement strand
ATTGTAACCACATATTGTAACCACATATTGTAACCACATATTGTAACCACATATTGTAACCACATATTGTAACCACATATTGTAACCACAAAGCTATAACCATAGAAGAGAAACATCGTTTTTAAGTAGTACATAACCTGATGGTGCAGAATAATCTGTTTGCCCTGTCCAGCCTCGACCGAGCTATGATAATTTCACTTTCAATTGTATGTCTTCTTGTGAAATCACATCGATGATGTTGAAGGTTGAAACTAATCTTTCAGTGTACTTGAAATGTTTAATAATCGTCCAGTTGGTATCACTCGATGTGTCGTCTTCGTTGATAAATCTATTTAATGTTTGCCAAATTAAATTAAAAGGATCTCTCTCAACTAAATTGATTGAAATGCATATTTTATCTTGTGTATTCATTTAACTCTTTTTAATACAAAATAAGTGTGTATAACACACACCCCGTTCTATAATGTTTTGGAAATGAGACTTGAAAAGTAAAAAAATGTTCCGAAAAGCCTAAATTCAACGTTTTATTTATTTGAAGATACCTATTCAGAAGAGAACACTTCTCAATTACCACATTCTATGTAATCAATCCCAATTGGCAACTCGCGATTCTAAAGAGATGTTACCTACTTGGGCTGATGCGGACTAATGCTGTATACCTGTGATATATAACTACGAACCTGTTCCTGTTGAGAGGTAAATACTGAGGTATTTCTTACCTACCCTGACTGAATTGAATAACCTTGTTAGCCGAGCTTCCATATACTTATGTACTAAGAGTTCCATACATCTGAACCTTCATTACTTGTAGGAAGAGGCTGCTGTCTGTATTAGTTAGAGGTCTAGAGCATTGAGGCAGATGCACTGAAAATATAAGTTTCTTAGATGTCACTACTTTTAGCTTAGCAATCCTTCTTGAGTTAGTTCTATTTAAACTATTAATCCACGAACCAAACTGTTCTAATTTCTAGCGACCACTCATTCAGTAACATTTATAATCTCCATAATTGGAAAAGTCAATCTAAAATGGTGTTACAAAGTGAGAAAACATCATTTAATCAAAAATCACCTTCGAGACTAGTTATATAGTTAATTTACAATCTATTGATGCATAAATCAAACCATAATAAAAAAATGTGAGACATTTAAATATAGATTAAAAGTAATAAAACTAAATAAATATATATACTATATTGAAACAGATTATGAAGCTTATATGAAATGAAATGTCAATATTATAGACGATACATCAGCATTAAAGTCATTATCTAAAGATGACCACGTTGGAATTACTACGCCTATGTAGAGCTTCGCTACGCATGCTCAACAAAAACGGTAAGCTTAACTGCTAGCTATGTATCTTACTCTATAGTTTTAAATTATTAAGATTTTAAATCTGTTTTTCATAAATATTAAATTCTAATTCTATTTCCAGAAATCCAGTAAATCTTAAAATGTCTGTGACAACAAATGGGAAAGATCAATGCTTTGATAAGCCTTCTGATGTTAATTTTTTCAATGTGTGTTACTTCATTCAAGAACTATTTAATGAAGAATCTAGCCTGGCAAATAATGCAATTCAGTTGGCATTTGAAACGTTCAATACATTGATAAGCAAGCTCAGCATATCCCATCTTTCAAAAACTGAAATTGAATCCCTATCTTCAGTTGCAAAGAATCTGATTAGTATGATGAGACTAAATTCCTACTTCCAACTTCACAAATATGCAACCCTTGGAATGGCGATGTTGAAAGCAATCCTGAAAAACACCCCCAATAGAATAAAACCTTGTTTTTTTCAATTGTTGAATGACGCATTGTTTCTCTTTGGGCCAGTCATCCCCGATAAGCACAAGACTTTTCCACTAGACGACAACGTTTTCAATTGGGTTTTAAACACAGTCACCTTCTCCGATTTTTGTAGCAATTATTATTTGAGGGGAACTGCAATAACCGTTCTAAACAGACTTCCAAATCATGTTTTTAGAAGCAAGGAATACTCTGATCAAATTATTTACGCAGTGATGACCTGGTCGGAGCTTTATGTGTATGGGTCTTGTGAAGACTTCAACGCCGAAGAAATGATTTTGGACAATTATTTTCTTATTTTGGAGAAATTCCTACGGTATGAAGCGATGGAAGAAACATTTGAATGTATAATTGAACAGTGTGAACAACTAGACGTTCAGAAAGAAACTCACTGGTTCTTAAATTTGTTGGATAACCTGAGGAAAATAGTGAAGCACAATCAAGTGAAAACTTGCGAAGATCAAACAAGCTATGCAACATCGACATCTCGAGTGTCGAAGGTTTTCCAGTTGTTCTCCAACTTCATAACCAGTGATTGCATGAAAAAAGTTTTGAATTATTCTTCCCTTTCTAAGATCATCAGCTACGTTCTGATTTCCATGCTTGAAGACTTCACATGCCTCGCTGGAAACCTCCCTGCTCAGCAAACTCACCTTTTAATCAACACCATCGTAATAATAAAGTCCTTGATGACCAAGTTGAAACGAAGCTTCATAATAGGCGACTGCAAGTACCCAATTCTGTATCCCCTCCGAATTTTTTTCGGCGCTGATTTGAATGATTTGGCCGATAAATGCGATGTAATGAAGCTGGACTTAGACATCGGAGTATTTCCTGACTTGGACGCCGTAACTTTTCCTTCGGAATACACTGACGAGTCTACAAATATGTTGATGTTGACTCCAATCTTTGTGAATGAAAAAAACGTTTTCGTCGATGAATCCACCTTGATTATAAATTCGCTTTGGAATATTTCAAATTCAAAACCCGATAAGTTGAGGGTTCAGAAAAAACTTAAAAACTGTAAAAGAGATATAATTCTTCAAAATGAAATTTTAGAATGGTCAAAAATGAACTTTTTCATTTAATGTAAAAAACTTTGGCTTAATGTTTTAAACTATAATTCTACTCCTTTTTAGTTACATTTTAATGGTTTTAGTTAAGGAAAATTGTTTTAGACTTTTCTGTATGATCTTAAATTTATTTGAAAGCCGAAATTAATAGATACCCTTGATAGTTAATTATTTAATACCTTCTTTAGAATAAGCTAATGATTATGGTTTTAAAAATGCAAGCATAAATGTTGATAATTACACAAGGTCAGTTTAGAAACTAGTTGCGTTAATATTTGATTTATTATTGTAATAAAATATTTCTATGTACATATTTATATATATATATTCTTTATTTTTATTATATAAATTTGTAATGGATGTAATATTCATAAACTAGTTTAATATGGAGTTGATTTTTAAAAGACTTTTATTTCAATCATTGTTCTGTGGTGAGATTATATATGTAAGATTTTAAATAAAAAGTTTTATTTTTGTTTTATAGTCAGATTGTTTTATTATGGTGCCGAACTAATCTTTCATTATTTTCTGAAACCAAACAATTTCAACCTAACTTCTCTTATTTTAAAATTCATTGTAACCATGTTTTCCATCTTCATTAAAACTGTTACATGTGCTTGTTCCGAGATATATACACATGCAACTGAATAATTTAAACAAATCTGCCTCTATTTTCACAGTTCAGTTCCATTAAAGCTGAACCATTAGTGGTTCTTTATTTGAATGCTCGCTATGTATCCTTTTTGTGGTGAAAAGGATGGTTCCAACCTATGATCTATACCTGGAATCGCGTGGTAAGCACATTCTTGTAACCTTCTGTTTGGATATTGGAAGTTAATAATCACGCCACCTAGTGATGTCAAATAGCCTAGTTGTAACCTCACGCTTCAGCATAACCTCTATTAAACAGACCACTGGACTTAACTTCTTGGAATATTATTGATGGCTTGACCCAATCCATATTGTTTTCCTACCTTGATGAATTAGGTTTACACAAACGTTCTACATGCAAACCTTATTTAGCAATGAGAAAATAGCTCCAAACCAGTTCTGAACATCAAAGTAATTTTAAATTAAATAACTGGTTTAGTGATTACTCTATTTATTCAACTGTAACAACCAATACTTTTTCATTCTTAAGTTCGGTTCTTCTTAGGGATGTGCTGGATACACACCATTCAGGGTGAAATACCGGACATGGGAATGTTGCTTGTATATTAATTCCCTCCTTGCTCATCACCACTCCACTGGTTAGCACTGGGCATTGGCCTTTATTTATATTGTCAATCAATCATAACCTCTGGTCTAAGAGTGAAATTACGGGTCTAGTTTTTACAACATTGACGTGCTAATTTTCCAATTATATATCTAGAATTTGTAAGTGAAACTAATTTGTAAAATGCTGAGTAGGAGACCTTTCACAATTTCATCTTCAAACCAGTAAAATCTAGATTTTAGCCACTTTCGGAGACAGAAGCTATAGTTGAAAAAATTCCATGGTTCTAATTTAAACCAACATGTATGTACTTTAAAGTTTACTATAATTTTAGAATTAACTATGTCGACCCTAATTTCGCGGGTTTCAAAATCTACATACGCTGCAAATGTATACAGCACTTTAGGTATGAAAACGGTGAAACTGTTGATGCAAATGCCTTCTTTTATCTTGATATAAATTTCAAACCTAATACATATCACAGGCAGTGAAGAGGTCTTGACAGTGAAGTTCAAAAAGAAAAGGAAATCCAAAGAAATAAACAATCACTTTAAAATATGAAAGTATATATTTATACCAACCATTTGTAGTTTATTTTACACACTGAATAATTTCTTATAAAAATTGTTTTACTTCCTTTAACCAGACCTTCACTAATTTTAAAAAAGTTAAATTTTAAAGGAAAATGTACAAACCAAGTATTCAAAATTTAATTATTAATTACCCAATGATGAGCCAAGATATTTTATAGAATTATTTATTAAAATTAAGTTTACAAAAGTTTCAAACGTTAATATCTTGCATCAAACTAACGCTAGATTTAAAATCTAATAAATATTTAATTTATTCCAAACAAAAATTTAAAAAACTAAATCTCTTAACATGTAACAAACCTTTGGATATTGTTCATCCATTTACACAAATAACAAGAGCTGCTTTAAAACCTTGTCATAATCATTATCAAAAATTTTGTTTAATTACCGATTTCAGGTTTAACATTTCAAAAACTTCTGCAACCAATTTTGTCTGAATTTAATTAAACTGAAAATTCAAGTTTAAGCCGATTATTATTTCAGTTTAGTCAAGGTATATTATACAGCATTGAGCTACAGAGGCAAAAAGTGCTGTTCTGTGTATTCAAGAAATGGGTGACTTGTGGTTAATTAATTCATTTGTTATACCTAACTTATTTAAAAACCTGTCCGGTAATCGATAAAGCCTTCATAGTTTGAGGTAAACAGTATTTATCTCTCGGTCTATACTATTGGTTTGTCAAGGTAACCAAATATAAGAATTTGGCCGAGGATAATCTCAACAAAGGGCTAATGGAAAAACTCTTAAAATAAACCATGAAAAATTTAAAAAGTAATACCTTTAAAAACACTTATATTGTAGAACACTTTAAAAAGAATGGCTTAATTTTCTTCGTACTTTATTTCTATTATTATAAATTTAATAAGAGCTTAACATATTTACTACTTTAATATTTACATGAAGTTCATATCATTTAGTGGCAATTATACCCACAGTAATTCAGCTCTGATGTTAATAATGTAAGGCAAACTAATTTCTTTGTTAACAATTTTTGAGATTCAATTATCACAACATTCAACAAGACCGACAATTATTCTATGTGCTATGATCCATTAATTTCATACTTATTGATACTGATGATATAAGAAAATATAATTACTGTCCAACATAATTATTAAGGTTAAAGCACTTGATGAACAAGGCTGTTAATTAGATTTACCTCAACATATTTTATTTGAATAACAGAATAAGGAAATTGAAGTGAACCTAAATTATTAATATTATGTTCTCCAAACTTGAGGTACTTTGATATCATTTGAGCAAACGATCTAATTATATTTTGTCAATTGAGCTATAGTATATCAAAATTATTTAAAAGTTTAAATGAATAAAATTTATGTTTTTAGGCAAGCTTGCAATTATTCTGAATCTTAAAACTCTAATTTAAAGAATATAAAAATTAGTTTAGTTCATCAATTCTTTCATTCATTGAATAAAAAAACTCCCAACATTTATGACAGTTTAAAGGAGGAGAAATTCACTCAACATTAAAATTTGTTTTTTGTAATTCTTCAACTTTTTTTGAAAATAATAAATTGCAAGGATGTAATCAAAGATTATTCAGAATTTGCACACAATTCAATTGTAAAATGCTATACAATTTTCTAGTGTAAAAACAATACTAAAGAACAAAAAATGCAATTTAATTTGATTCATCTTCATTTACCTAAGAAATTATTTTATTATTCATTACATTTCAATACTAAGAAAATTATTTGTACAATTATTCATTTCTATTATACATATATATACATATATATATATATACATATACATATATATATATATATATATATTTTACACATACATGCACACATTATTATAACAAATCTATAGTACAAAAAACACCAAAAATTTATTTTTCTTTTAGATGTTAAACTTTTAATAGCAATTCTATAACTATGTAACAACTTTTTTTTTTATAAAAATGTATCAATTATTCTATAAATAATTTCAAAGTCAATAACAAAACAAAAATAAAAACAATAAAAAAATACATACCTAACTCCATTTAGAAAAATATAAAGAAAATTACCATAACACCTTCTCATAAACAAACATCTTTATAGGAATAAACAACATTATTGCCAATCATTTAATTTTCTTTGACTAAATCATTTCAATTTATTAATTTTTACTTAATTATATAGTTTTTGAATTAAAAACTTCTTAGCAAGAACAAAAAAAATTAATCAAGACTAGTATTGAACATCAAAGTTTGAACTTTACATACAAATGTTTTAAAATAAAACATTCAGATGATGTTGGAAAACAATGGAAGTATTGTGCAAAAGATTTGTACTATAAACCCTATTATTTTGTTTTAATCCTTCTTAAACAAAAAACATATCAGTAATATTTATAATCTCTAAATACAGGTAACACTAAAAATTCATGAATTATTAGTCTGCATAAAAATTGCAAAAGGCCAAAGAATACATTGTGCATATCTCATTATCAGAATTCTCAGCCAAAATTTCATCTTCGTCTAAAATTTTAGCTCCGGTTATCAAATTCTTCAGGTTGCAATAATTTGTTCCAAAGTCGAGAGTTGCATACCATGCATCAGATTCACTTATACCCTGAAATAGAATAATTCATAATTTCAAGCTATGGTAAAACAAAGGAAAATTTTTTTTTTTAAATAAAATTTTCAAAGTAACAGATGTATTTCTTCAAAGTATTTTCATTTGATGTTCATCTATCCCTTCATACACCTTCAATCTTTAGAAAATTTCACCAAGCCTTTTTTCCCCACTTTACTTATTCATAATTTTTAGTTAACAAATTCTTCAGATAAACTCACCAAAACATGACATCCGCCATCCCCTCCTCGAGTGAAAGTAAAATTGAAGCTATCGACATACTTCATACTAGGCGTGATGTGTTTTCCACGAATTACATTGTCGTCCTTACCTAGATACTGAGAATAATATTTACAACACAATTACATTAAATTTGTTATATTAAACAATTATATATGTTAGCAATGCAGCTATAAAAACTACACAATGTATACAATTACCAAGATTTCAATTATTTTAATTGATCTATGCTAAATAAATAAATTTCAAAATGTAGAAAATCTTTGAACTACAATAAAATTTTATGGAAATAATCCATTTAATGATAAAGGCATATAGACAATTATGTTGATTGAAAAATATAAAATCAACAAGAATTGTTCCATTTAAGTCTGAGCATAAAATTTTAAAATATTTAAAATTTGAATATAAATTTACTTAATAGTTAAGTTATAATTTTATATGTTTATTTAGAGTTCATCTCATAAATGTTGATATATAGTGATCACAATGGTGTATGTTTATAGAAAAAAATTATACCTTAGCGCAAATAAATTATGTTGGCAAACAAAAGATCGAACTACCTTAGAGAGAAAAATTTCTAACCTCGTATTGACATTGTTGTTTGAGGTCACACTCTCCCTCACTCCATCCTTTTATTTGATGAACTAAACTTTCCTCGACTGAAGAACAAGACTTTCTGAACACCCTGCAACATAATAACAAAGATTATCAACATTCTGAACACCCTGCCAACATAATAACAAATATATATTTATATTTATATATATATATATAAACAATCATGATCTACAATATATATTTAATAAATATGAAGATAATGTTTATAGGAATGTATTAAACTAATGTTAAACTTCAACCTCTTTTATAAAACTCACCAATCAACTCTACAAGATGCATGACTAGGATATGGGAAGAAGGCAGCCAACATCCCCATACTGCCAGCTATGAATAAGATAATAGCAACTATTAACAAACAACAACATTTGCAGCAACCTGAAATTTTAAAAGAAAAACATTTTATTATGAGTATAAAATAAAAAATCTTATTATAATTAAAATCCCAATTGTGAGATAATAAAAAAGTTTAAAAGCTTACAAAATACATAAATCATTAAATTTTGTTAAGAGTAACAATATTAAATTAAAACTTAGAATTCGGGCAAACCAACCTAACCTAAAATTTCTTTAAATTTAAAACAACTTTGGTTTAATGGTTAAGATTTGGTAACCCAATTCATGTTATTACAAGACTTAGAACTAAATGTTTGACAAGTCACACAAAAGCTAGCATGAGAAACAACTAGTATCATATGACATTAGTAAATACCTTTTGTTGTAGAATTTCAAATAAACTCACAAAACTTTAAGGAGATGATTTCACTGAAAATACTGAAAACATGTGGGTTTTTTTTTTGATTTTTTTGGGTAGAATAAAGTTTGTATATGTAAAATAATTTGAAAAAATTTCAAAAAAGTAAAAAAATCTCAAAAAAATCATTTCAATTGTAATTTAGAAATGGAAATAATTATGGACGGTGTTTCACAAGACAATTTGAAAAGAATAAGAGGAAAATAAAGGTCAAACTTCACAAGGCAGAATAAAATATGTTAGTAGACTAATAATAAATAATAATAATAATAATGCATGATAAATTGATAACATAGTAGAATTTTGTTCCAGTGAATACCATTTACTTTTTTTTTATTGTGGTTAGAGGCACGCGAATATTGAAGACTATCATTAGGTATCATCATAGCTACCTAAAGCAAAAATTTATTTTTGATTATAACAAACAAAGAAATTAAAAAACATTCTCTATGTCTGGTCCCAATGGTTTCAGGATTCCAAGGATG
The DNA here is from genome assembly GCA_031471125.1 of Archaeomysis grebnitzkii. NCBI lineage: Eukaryota > Metazoa > Arthropoda > Malacostraca > Mysida > Mysidae > Archaeomysis > Archaeomysis grebnitzkii. The sequence continues at coordinate 3,850 of JARUHE010231298.1, read as the reverse complement.
TGTTTGGTTGATTAATCTTAACAACGGTTACCAATATTTTCCAATAGCCGCTGTTCTACACTTTGGTAACCATTGTTAAGATTTACCATTTCGTTTGGTTCTATGATAAAAAATTAGCAAATGGTGCTGCTGGAAAAATTGGTAGCTATAATAAATAAAAAAGGTCAAATGGTGAAAAAATGTATAAAGGACATGTTTCACTTTTTACATTCCACGCATGTGTCAAAAATCTGGGTAAGACCAGTTCATAAATAAAAAAGTTTTCCTTTTGGTGAAATCATCCCCTTAATCAAGAAATTTTGATGTTCATAAAAAAACTGATTTTTTATCAAAATAAAAAATGTTCCATTAAATTTAGAAGAGTGTAGCACATATTGTTAAGAATGTCTATATTTATTAAATTATTGTTGAACAAACTTTGTTGTAGAGCTTCAAATAAATTCACAATGTGCTTGGTAAAAATCTTTAACCGAGAAAAAGGGCTATGTTCATAAAACCATAAATATTCATTAAAATAAAAAATAATCCATTAAACTTATAAATTGTTTTACTCAAAAGTCTACCAAATAATAAAAAATATACTACTGGTATGATAACTTCTTAAATATGTTTAACATTTCATTCAAATAATTAAATACTAAATATTTTCTTCTTATCATGGAAAAAATTTCCTATTCTTACAAAAAATATTTTCCAATGAAATTTTTTCCATAAATAAAAAACCTGTACAATAATGAAAATCTTAATAAATATTACACTTATTTACAAAATAATTAGAAAAAACAAGGAGATACTGAGGAAAAAAAAGTTTTCTGAAAATTTCTGAAGACTCATACACAGGGTATGGCTTAGCTGACTATTATTGGAAAATACTGTTGATGGCAGCGGGAGCAATGCCCTGCTCTTACATCACTGTCATCATAGCATTAGACTAAATGTCTGGGACATGAAGTTTGATTATGTCCACAATAAATTCCTAAACACAACTACTAATCATAAACCAGAGGACTGTGGTCAACAATGGCTCGCATGTATGAAAAAAGTTTATTTAAATATGAAAAATTGGCTAAGATATAATGTACACCTCATAACTGTTCATTTGAGATAAACTTGATATGGAATTTACTTGGGAATTTTTATCAAATATCATTTTTCAATAAATAATTCTTTTAAAACTTTCAAAACAAATTTATGAAATAACAAGTAGAAGAAAATTTGTAACTGAATTAAAGCTCTGACTGAGTAGAAGATACAAATGAAAAATTCTGAAAATATAATTAAAATTATTTTCTCGAAAAGGTATCAAGTTTGTCTAACCAGAGATTTCAAAACATATTATTTCAATAAATATTGATCTTATAAAAAATCCCTTAAGCAATATTGTTTAGAATTAAATATAAAATTTGAAACAAGATTTTTAAAATAAAAAAATTAGTCTTTATGAAAAAATGTACTAATTGGTCTCTAAAATATATTAATTCAATAAATGTTTTTTACAAAATAAAATGGTGAAAGTTGATTAAGACCAGCATTGTCGCATCGCACACTGTACAAAACTGCAGTATTTAAGGAAAGTTTAGCATTATCGTGACTCACCAAACAAAACGTAACCTGACTTTACTCCTCAAATAGTTTTTGGTGGCCAAAAACATCTATTAGAACCAATACACCTATTAGAACCACTACAGCTGGTGCCCTTGTCAATTGTAAACATCATCAATTGAAACGCCAGTTTTCGTACAGCGTGCATTGCGACTATGCCGGTCTTTATCAACTTTGTCCAAAAAAATCTCTTGGACAATATTGTTCAAAATTATATATAAAGCCATTTATGTTCAATAAAAAATCTGTAAAACTAAAATTAAAAAAATATTTTTTTCAGAAATCTTCTAGATTGTGTCTAACCAGAGATTCAAAAACCTGTTATTTCAACAAATACTGAAAAAATGCCCTCTACCTCTCCAATAAGATAACAATCTAAGATGACTAGGAGCCTAATTTAAAGTTACAGATGTTAAAGTAAAAAAAATCTGGAGGGCACAGGGCAGTTTACATAAAACTAGAAGCATAAATTTTATACAGCCCATTTTCCTGGAGAGCAACTTGCCAAGCTCGGCATACCTCAATTTCTACACTTGTTCTTTATTTAATGAAATTTAGCTTACTTGAAAATTTAAAATTTGGAGAGCATCTGATGGAATGTAATTTTCGGCGAACAAAAAGAAAAGTCCTCATTTGACGCACTAATGGCGAACATTCACTTTTTGGCATTGCATCAGTTTTAGTTGCAGAAATACACTTGTTTAAGACTTGATTTCAGATGACAAAAAATAATCCTGAAAGGCAAAAAATATATTTTTGCACACTGTCGTGGTAGCAGAAAATGGATTAAAATTTACCATTTTTCTAGATGAATAAATGTCTAATTCATGATGAATTATGCATTTAGGCTAACATAAATTTGAATCTTACAATAGGCTACAAAACAGCGTTTAAATGCATGAGCTTACCCATTTTATTAGCTTATGTCACATGAACTATGAATACTTGAATAGGAAACTAAAGATTTCAATTTTTGATCAAAACCTCCTTTGTTATTGTTTATTTGACATTGTATTTTTGATAAGATATTCGTTGGTGTTCTGCAAGACCATCCGCTAGATTTTAACAACCTAAGATTCTCAAAAGTACTAAAAAGTGCTAAAAATGTTTGTGCTGTGACAAAACCATATACTATTATTATGAAGTATTATATGGACAAAACAGCTTCTATAAGTCACTGTGGTTTGTTGGGGCGGATGCGGATTTTTACATTTTTATAAATTTTTGTTTTTAAATCTTGGTTACCTTGGTTAGTAGCGTTATGAAAAAAATATTTTTATTTTACTTTTTGTTTTACATACATTTTTATTTAACAGGAATGGCTTTATATATAATTCTGAACAATTTGGTCCGGAATAGTTTTTTGTAAAGTATATATTTATTGAATTAATAGGTTTTTAAATCTTGGTTAGCTACCATGCACTTAGTAGAATTATGAAAAATATTTTTTTGTATTAAATATATAGCCTATTCCTATAGGCTATAGTAACTTTGTTGTATTCATAACTTTTACTCGGTGAATGGTCATACCCTAAGTCGTTTACCAATTTCTTCGTACTTGTTTTTAGTTAAGGTGAATGGACAATTCACGGGCGAAAAGAAATACATTCAAAGCATTCATTTTAAGATCATCTTATGATGTAGATAGATAAATTATATATAATTATATTATAAAGAGACGGTCACAATTTTTCTAAAGGTTTTACAACCTATGCCTATGTACAAATATAACAAATAAAGCTATACGTTTGTTGGTCATTAATTGTCACATCTCCATCCAATCTTTGAATTTATACAGCACCTCAATAATTTTCTTCTCGGCTGTACTTTCATAAAAAAGTTTAAAAAAATAAAACAAGATCCACGCGAAGTAGGTTGACAAAAAATTTAATTGGATCGACAATAGCACAAGTGAGGTAATCTTTGTTATTTGAAAGTTGGTTACCTCAGTTGTGCATTTTCCGATCCAATTATTATCCTTATCATAGTATATAGTGAAAGGATTTTAATTCCTTCTGAAGATGGTAACTTCTTCCACAAATGAGGAATAGTACAATGGAAAGATCTTGCTCTACTAATTGATATCCCTGAGAGGATGCATGTTTTCTCCTGTCACACGATCCTCTTCAGCTCCTTCCTCTTTTCTGTCCACCCTCTTAATCTGTCTTTGTTTTCATACAGCGCTCTTTGTCTCTCTAGCTAATGTGCTGTATAATATTCTATAATAATAAAAAAATATTAATTAGAT
>JARUHE010231187.1:0-13225 GCA_031471125.1 Archaeomysis grebnitzkii | reverse complement strand
AATGCTAAATTTTGCTTAAATACTGGTTGGTGTATGTATTCAAAATTAAAAAATGCCCATCTTTTTCAACTTTCACCGTTTTTAACTCTATAAATTGCTACATTTCATGAGAAAAATGTTTTTTCTAACAAAATAAATCAATTTTAGACCGCCCTGCTCAACAAATAAGCTCCGATTGTTGTTCTTCAATCATGTTCCTTCTCGCAATGACTTGTAATCAGAGGCACCTTTTTACTGTTTGATGTTTGCACAGTTTTTTGCAGCCCTATTGGTAATTTTAGAGTTTAAGGGGACAAAAGTTGTAATTTTACACAACCACACTCATTTCTGACACTGCTTGTGATTTGTAATGAACATTTTGGTGGACGTAATTCTCAATGTTCACAAATACAAGTTCATTTTAAAAACAAGATAATGAAAACACTAAATCTAAATCAATGTGCCAAAATATTTTTTTTTCAACTAAGACTCCAAGAAATTTTGATGAATTGAGTCCTTTAGCATAATGGGTGAATGAAATATATTTAGTTGTTTAATATTAAATAAGTGTTCAATACATTATTAATTGTTTAATACACTTATTAGACAGTACTGTCTACTTAGATTTCATAAAATAGTATTTATAAGTAAATATATATACTCAACTGAAGAAAAATCAGCCACCTTGAATATATTTTTCACAAATTGAATCCTTTTGCACTCTATTTTGATATATTAATTCAGTGAATTCTTGAATTGATTGATCTTATTTGGCACATTGGCTACTTGCACAAAAGGTAAACAAGGTGCAAAATCACCTCAATTTTCGACGTTCTGTTGTTCAAACATATTTTTCAAAAAAATGCAAAACATCTAGTGGAGCTGGGTGTCCAAAAATCTCCGAAGAAAGTAGCATTGATAATCACATATCTGATGACCTTCGTTTGGATTCACTGCAACATTTAGTAAGGTTTATACTTAATGGCAGGGTGATGAAAACCAGGTTTTTTTTGTCCTCCGAGATTTCTTTTTGTCCTCTTTCAACCAAAAAATTAGCCCAAAGTGGCCTTTTTCTGCAATAAAAGCTTAGAAACGAACGAAACCGATCAAAAACGAACGTCCTCTTTAAAATGAAAAAATATTTTTCATCACCCTGTTTAAAATCATATACACAATTTATGTTCAATATAAAAATTTGTAGAATTTGTTTGAAACAAATATTTTTGTCCAAAATGTCCTGTCTAATCAAAGATTTGAAGCTTATTGTATCAATAAGTATTGATTTTACAAAAAAATCCCCTATGACAACAAAAAAATTGTGAATTGAAAATTAAAAAAAATGTCTAGCCAATGAAAAAAATATTAATGTCCTTAAATAATAATTTTACAAAAAGAATTGTAAAACAAAATACAAAAATGGATTAATAACTAGTTTGTTTTATGTTTTTTTCTATCAAATTTTCAGAACTTAATCAATATGCTTACGATCAAATGTAATACATTTTTTTAAAAAATAATTTCAGATTTTTTGTTATTTTAGTTTTAAAAATGAGGTGAAATAACTTGTAAAATATTTCACATTCAACAAAAGGTTCAACCGTTTTAAGTATTTAATTTTTTCAAAATATTTTTCCTACAAATTTTCAAAATTTAACAATAAATACAATGTAGTAAGTTAAAAGAAAAACATTTTTTATTATTGTTATTTAATTTTTTTAAATTTACAATTGTATTGTACATTAGAAAACTCAATAATCCCTCGAATTGTAAGCCGCTTGGCGGTTCAGGCATAACTAGTTATATTCCTTTGTTTCTTTGTATTATTACACTAAAATATTAATATAACACCTACAATTATTAATGCAAAAGCTAAGATATATAACATCAAGTTACAAATAAAATTTAAGAATCAGAAAAAAACTATAGAAATAATTGAAAATACTGCAGCAGTGTTTAAAGCCGAGTTTAACATAGTCTGCTGAAGCCAAAGCTTCGGAACACCCCCATTTTCAAGGGCTCCCACCATCTTCCTGCTAACTTGATTGTTCCTCGCATATTTGTACAGTAATTTAGGATTTTCCTTAGCCTGCCTATCAATACGCCTAATTTTTTAAAGAAATATTAAACATAGAAAAACTATTTATACTTGCTTATTCTATATCACTGTCGCTTTCGATTGATGCCCTTTTCTCAATTTTTAGATTAATATAATTTATGGAATCAAAAATTCAAATTACCATATTTTTCGAAGAAATATCGAACACAATAACGCCACAGCGGCTACTCTTTTTTACGACAATGGTGTATTAAACCAATGAACTTTCTTCTGAAAGTTCTAGAAAAACTACAGAACCTTGCCTAACCTTACCTAACCCAACTCTATTGTAGGTGAAGAGTAAATATATAAATAAGAGGACCTATAAAATAGCTCTGGAAAGAAATTGTAAAAATTATTAAAGAAATGGGTGTTTTAATAAGCATTGCCGTAAAAAATGAGTAGCCGCCGTGAAGTTTCACCCAAATATCTACAATTGACAGGCGTACCAACTACTGGATTTCCCAACCCGCGAAATAAAAATATAGGTTACTAAGGTTAGACTAATAGGAGTTTTTGGCCACCTAAAACCATTTGAGGAGCAAATTTGGTTAGGTTTTGTTTGGTGGGTCACAATAATGCTAAACTTTGCTTTGCTTTGCTTCGTTTTAACATACAAACACAACTTTTAATGCGTAGCATTTACTCATTCTTGTTAATAATTTTATAATTTTATAAATTAAGTGTAATATTTGTTGAAGTCAGCACTACTACACTTTTCTTTAATTATATTTACACTAACAGTAATATCCAATTTAAAAAATAATTCTTAAATTTTTTATCTTTATTAAAAAAAATATAGCTTATAGTAAGCTATAATTTGCCAAAGCAACAAAGGTAAAAAATAAATTAGTTGCTAAAGATTAAAGGACACTCAATGGGCTTGTATTACTATATATAACCTTCAAGGTAATATAAACAGTTATATAACTTTGAAAGCAATGTCTTAAAATTAAACTTCAAACTATACAATCTTAAAAGTATAGGTTGTGAAAAAGAATTTTTAAAAGTTGTTGCAAGGTTTGATAAATGGTAGTAATATAATAACTTGACTATTCTTGATAGCAAAATAATCTGTTTAATTAAACAACATCTATAAACTGTGAAGTTTACCATTTATACGTGATAGGTTTTAAAACATTACTTTTTTTAATAGTGACGTGTTTCAAAGCGTTGAATCGTTTTGGGAAAAATTTTTTGGGTAACACGACTTATTTAATTGATTAGCCATATAAATGATTAATAAATTCATTAAGTTTTTAGCTAGCCAAAACTTAAATTTAAAGCTTCAATACAAAAACCATAGTAATAAAACAGTTGGTACAAAATATTAGGAATCATAATCGTGAATGAGTTACAGTGGCCACAATGGAGATTCTTACATTGACACAAAAACAAAACACAAAACAGAACAACAGAAATAAAAGGCTAAATATGGTAGCCGGTATTGATTTATTGGTATGTATTACTTCTTAAAGTACTTAAAAGGGTTTCCCTTGAACTGAATGACCATCTGGAGATGTCTTTGCATTGACTCAGCTAGTTTAGTGAAGTAGCTAGTATCCATTGTAACCCAGATCTTCTTCAATTCCGTGATGCTGCTGGGTTGGGCTTCCTGAACTTTGTTTTTCATACTGTGCCAGATGTTTTCGATTGGATTAAGGTCTGGAGAGTTTCCTGGTCTCTCAAGAACGGATATTGTTGTCACTAAGGTACTTCTTAATGAAGGAGCACTGTCATGCATGAAATAATCACAGTTATGAATTCCTCAAAATGAAAGTAGATGATTCTCCAACACATCAATGTGAATTATCCCCTTCATTGTTACATTAGCATGAAGGATGAGTAGGCAGGTGGAGGCGATGCTGAATCGTCCTAATTGAGACCTTATTCAGCAGGTCAGGGTGCTTCTTTTTAAGTTCTGAGGCCATCAAAGATGGGTTCTTCATTACTTCTCGCTTCATAATGTGCAATCGAGAAAGTTTAGTTAAGATATCTGAATCTGCTTTGTACAATAGCAGAGTAATATAAACATTGAATATGCGTTGTAATTTTAGTTATATATCTGAAGAGAAGTCGAGTTGTGGTCTTATGGTTGAGTAACTAGTTACTGGCTGTAAACCATATACATTTAAATAGGGACATTTCTTCATCTCAAAAAATGTAGGGAAAAATAAATGGTATTAGTTTACATTTCAAAATAGGGACGTTCATGAGTGGGAGGATTCAGGCTTTACAGTCATTTATTTTGTGGCACTTAATGAAGAAATTTGAGTTAAATAAAACTTAAGTTCATCCACTTATTTTCTAAAATGAATAACTAAATTTATAATACAATTTGTATGATATACGAAGACAATTTTATACAGGTGTCAGCAGAAAGCAAATATGTTTTTCTTTGTACAAGGTTTGTTTAATGAATGGAGTTAATAGGCTTGATTGATAACTTTGTATAAATAAACATTCCTGTGAATATTATATTTATAGCAGAGTTAAATTAATTTTGATTTTTGTTGAAAGTTAGTGTTAATGATTTATCAATTTTTTTTTTCAAAACTAGACAAACATTTTTTTATTTTTATTTTAAAAGAATCATTTAACCAGTAATGTTTCTTGAAAAAAATAATTAATTTCTGAAGTTTTAATTGAGTTTTCATTTTGCAGGAAAATTTGGATGTCACCATAGATGGTGGTGAAGTGATGTCCATGATGACCATGGGCAATGACGGCATTTGCGACGGTCTCAGCGGGGATCTGTTGGCCCAAGTCGTAAACAAGCTGCTCACCGATGGCCAATTGGAGGGGAATGCCGGGCAAACGTACATCATTCGACAAGAAGGAGCCGATGATATACAGGTGCAGCAACCATTTCAGTTTAGTTGTTTGTTGCACTGTTGTGTAAAGCAGTTTTTTTTTCTTATTCTAAATTCAATATGATTGTGTGAAGTAAAATATGTTTTTATTCTAAATTCAATATGATTGTGTGAAGTAAAATATGTTTTTATTCTAGATTCAAGCTGGAGATATAACCGATGCTAAGTCCGAAAATAAAGCTGCTCATCTGCAGCTATTAAGTGAGGATCAAAATGGTGTGAATTACGTCGGCCACGATGAGCAGCAACAGCAAGGCCAACAGCTGGTCATGATTAACAATGGCATCATTGAAGGATCGCATATTCTGACAGATGATGGTCAAGTACTTGAACAGAACCAAATTTTGACTGGTATGAACCAAAGTTTTTCAACGGACGATATATTACGCAATGCACAGGTGGTTGATGAACAGGGACAACTGATTCATGGCGGTAATGAAATTCTCGATGAAGTTCGACAAATCGTGAACGGAGAAAATGTGGAGCAGAAAAAAACTGCCGTTGCAGTTGACAATTTCATTCAGCCATTGAATATGAATGGTAATGGATGCATCCAATCAAATATTCTGACAACACTTGCAAATAGTCCATTTTCACTGAGGCCTTCGTTTGCATCCATGACAAGCCCAAACACAGGTCCTCATTTTGTGAGTTCTTCCACTTCCAATGCAATAATTTCTTCAAATTTACCAATTGCTTCGTCAAACATTTCGATTCCAAAAGTGATCAACTCGAGAAGCATCATAAAACCAAAATTTGAAGATCCCGTTTCTATTAAAGTGAAGACCAAGGCCAACAAGCCATCCTGTGAAAAGTTTCTCCAACCAGAAGTCAAGAACACGAGTGTCGTCCGAATATCAACAAACACAACATTGCCATATTCTTGTGCTTCATGTGGCACTGGATTATTATCAGAACTTGCCTTATACAATCATAAAAAACTTTGTCCGAGCACTGTTGTGAAAGAAAGCTCACAAATAAAAGGTTTCCAATGTCCATTCTGCTATAAAAGTTTTGAAAACCGTTTAAATCTTTTACGTCACACAAGTTCTTGTAAGAAAAAACAATCGGTAAACATCCGACCTAAATCGACCTATAATAAATATAGAGTTATATCACCCATTAGCAGTGATTCCTTATTTCAATTAGATAGCATGAACAAATTGAATTCATTAAAATCTAAGAAAAAGGTCAATGAATTGGGAATTGTGAAAAAGAAAATAAATCTGAATAGAAGTAAAGGTAGAAATATTCAAAAAAAAGAATTCAATGATAGTTCTGAAAATGTTGATGATTTTGATATAGCTCGCATAAAATCGCAAAAACATTTAGGTCCTCTTGTAACTAACGGAGTATTTAAATGTCGAGACTGTGATCGCACATTCTCCAAAGAACCACAATATTCCCGACACATAAATGCATGTAGGAAAGCACCATTAAACACATATAGGATAGATAACGATTCTCCTTCACCTGAACCTATTGATAAGAGAAGAAAAATCCAGCCACCAATAAGCCTGAATAAATGTGAAAAAACAAAGAATATAACTTTCACAGCAGATGACGATGACGACGACGACGAGTTTATAGATTTCTTGCGACCTGACATGGAAAATGAATTCTTTGCTAAATTGAAAGACGGAAAAGGATGCAGTAGAAACAAAGAACCTGAAGCTACTATTAAGGAGAGCTTGAAATCAATTGCAAAAACACAATCTAAAAACATGTTGAAGGCAAAGCCAACAAATAATAAGAATTTAAAGAAAACATCTATCAAGGAAACTACTAGTGATGTATCAAATGCAACTGATGCATTGAAAACTGAAACAGAAAAAGTTGTCCCTAAAGAAAAAGATTACGTTTGTGGTCTGTGTAATGACGATTGTCTCTCTGAGATAGAATTGAAAATACATATTCAAATGTGCCATTGTCAAGACATCTATTTCGTGCAGTCCATACTTAATGGTCATGAATCGAACGCTACACACAAATGCCCCATTTGCTGCCTATGTTATTTCACCCTAGACTCCATGCTGCTCCATATGGCTGTTGTTCACCACGATCAATTGAATGGTATTTATTTATCTCATAATGAGAACAAAAATACATTTGTTTGTCCATGGTGTGATTGCCTCAGTAAGACAAAAAATCTTCTAGAAGAACATTTAGCAACTAAACATATTGATCAAATGACCAGTTCACCTGTCGAGTCTGATGAAGAAAGTGAACTATTGAAGGACGATTTCTTGGATCTATATTCTGACGGTGAAAAGACCTCTTGTTTGAAATGTGGAACATTCATTGATAAGAATTTATTTGAAAGTCACCAAGAAAAATGCAGGAAAGTGAAATACAACATTGCTTGTCCATTTGATAATTGCGACAAAATAAGATTTAGTAAACTCGTTAATTTTGTGAATCATTTGCAAAAGTGTCATGATCATGAACAGGAAAAGGAGAACAAAGAGTTTTCTAGCATGTCCGATTTTATGTCTTGGTTACACACTCTAGAATCAAAACATAAAGTGAAGTTCTTTAAAGCTTACGAAAATAAGAAACGCAATGTCTTGTGTTCTACTTGGTTGTGTTGTAGGTTCAATAATGATAACAGCTTGACTATATCAAAAGAAACATCTTGTTTTGCCAGGATTATGACAGAAGTGCATTTAGATAAGAAGACAGCCAAATATGATGGATGTACAACTATATCTTATTATGCAGACCATTCCCATTCCAATGTAATTTCTACAAATAAAAGAGGAGTAAAAAGAAAGTTTTCTGATATAAGCACTTCTCAAAAAAAGGAAAACAGTTCAGTTATTTCAATAAATATTCCAGGTCATGATGTTAATGTTGATCCAGAAGGCTTTATTGTACTGGATTCTGATGCAATTGATGCACTTCTTCAAACCAAACCAAGTAATGATTCTGAAGAAATAAAAGAAAATGGAGTTAGTCATGGTGAGGATAGTCCAGAGCTGTTCAATGTACTTCAAGAGCCAAGTTCATCTGAAAATGTGGAAAGTGAGTCGCAAGAAAACACGGCTACAATTGTTTTGCCTGCCAATGAAGAAGAGTGGAAAAAAATGTTTGAATTGATTCACGTTCAGTTGGATTCCAATATATATAATGAAAGTGAAATTCTCGAAGCAAAAAATGTTCTATTGATGGAGGATTTGATAGAAGATATAGGCTTGAATAATCAGCTGGACATCTTTGAAAAACTTTGTAAACTCGCAAATGTTGAGTTTGATTGAATGGGGAGAGATGTAAAAAATTGTAAATACCTGAAGAGTATCATTCACTGTGGCCTTTAAATTTTCGTTCTTGGTTAACACTTTAACTGTTTCTTGTAACACCGGTAATACATAAGTATAAGGCTTATTCCATCTTATGTAACACCAGTGATACAAATCAAAGTTTGTTTTAATACAGTTTGTACAAAGAAATATTTGCCTGTATAAATTTATTAACTTGTTGTACTTATTATATTTGTTTATCACCGGTGTTACAAGAAACTTTTAGGGTGTTAATTCAATGACATTATTTGTATAATCCAATACAACAGAATCGATGAAAATTCTGTTGAACTTATCTGAAAAATATTGATGAAAATTTTCTCTTGAAATAAAGGTACAAAGAAAAGGGTTATTGCATGTTTACCGACAGTATTTGTAATTGCTGACCCTGTATGCTCAACCTTATGCAGTTAGACTATAGTGCATTAAAATCGGCATTAGGTTGTCGACAATTACAAATCGGGTCGGTAATGGTGCAATGATTCTAATATATTACATAGAATTTATAATTTATTTTTATTTAGTTTATATTTACTTTCAAATTTTCAACTTTTTATTGTTATCTAACGTTTGAGTTTTAACTTGAACTAATGTAAGTCAGATTTGGTCAATTTTTTTTTTGTTGAGTCATAACAGCATTTAACAAACATTTTTTTATCTAATTAATAATGTTAAGTTCAAGTTTCTTGGAAGTTGTTTTTTATATTTTAAAATGATCGATTATGTAAAGTTGCAGTTTTCCACTTTTTTTGTTTCACAATATTTTTTTTTCATTTTGCATCGGTTCAAGCAGAAGTTTATGGGTTATTTCTATCGACAATAGCACAAGTGAGGTAAGCTCTGTTGTTTAAATGTGGGTTGCCTTACTTGTGCTATTGTCGATACATTTATTGTATAAATATTTATTTAAATCAAAGAAAAAAAATATAAGGTTTTGAATGGCATTAATAAGTGGAATCAAAAAGACAATGTCTACCCTGATGGTTTTAAAATACTAAAAGTTATCCACGAGTTTATTCAAAAAAACTTTCTAGCACTTGATTCTTAAAATAAAAAGACAGTTTCACGAGGTTGTTATTTTTTTAATATTAAATCATTTCTTAATATTTTGGTGTTGACTGACACCCTCTTCAGTAGAATTTTTTTATCAACAATTTTCTACTGAATATATGGACAGATTATATGTTGGAGAGCATCAATGTCGTGATATTGCTTTTATTTTATATCCCGGAGTTGAATCCGATTATAGTATCCTTTCATTTTTTTTCAATCTCCATGCAGTGCTTGCTGTAGCATCAGTGATGATGGTCCTTCAGCACTTGTGACATACTTATTTTGTAAAATAAAATTGCCTTAATATAATTAAGTCTGTGAAAAAATTCACTAAACACAGTGAAAGTTCTTGGAAGTGAAATGGAGTGAGGCAGTGATACTGATTCGCCACTATTGTGGCATTCAATACCTTATCATGTATAGACCAGTGTGTTTATGGTGTTTTTTCCTTTCCCTTGTCCTCAGGGTATTGTGCAGATAAGATGTTAGGTTGAACTTTCAGTGGTGTTTAAACCAACCTCTCATAACTTCATTTCATTTATGCTATTTCTTTCTTGTATCTCACTTCAATTGAATTGTTTCCTTAGTAAGTTATAGGCAATATGAAATAATAGGAAGGATTTTGCTATATATATACAAAATAGCGCTCTCAGTAGGTATGGTAGGCTTCGCATTGCATAGCATATCTACTGGGAGCACTATTCTGTATATATACAAAAAGAATTTACCTATTACTTAATGCTGATTCTAAGATCTATGTATTGGTGTAATAGCAGTTCTGTGCCTCACCATTGGTTGGTTTAAGTAAATAGTTGAGGTGAGGGGCACATGCAATATGCAATAATTATTTGTTGAATTACATGGCCTCAATATAGTGAAGAATCAATGTCATTACCCAACTCCAAAAAAGCTTTCTATTGATGTAGCTATTTGAAGGCAAATAATAACATCCTAATATGTTTTAAATCTACTTCAATTTAACTAAAGACAAATAATACCATCCTAACGTTTTAATTCTACCTTTGTCATTCAATTTAATTAAAGACACATTAATACAATTCTGATATACTTTAAATCTACATTTATCATTAAATTTAACTAAAGAAAAATAATACAATTCGAATTTTTTAAATCAGTTTTTTTCATTAAATATAACTAAAGACACAGTAATACAATTCTAATATGCTTTAAATCTCAATTTATCATTAAATTTAACTAAAGAAAAATAATACAATTCAAATATTGTAAATCTACATTTATCATTAAATTTAACTAGAGAAAAATAATACAATTCTAATGTCTTAAATCTACTTTTATCTTTAAATTTAACTAAAGACAAATATTACTATCCTAATGTTTTAAATCTACCTTTGTCATTCAATTTAACTAAAGACACAGTAATATAATTCTGATATTTTAAATCTTTAAAATAGTTCTTTTCTTTTTACAAAATAAGTGTGTTACCATTTTAATATTTTAGAAACAAATTTCTAAAATATAATCTCAATATTCAGCGTGCACACAGTTTTCTTCTGAATTATAAACCAGTATTCAAATGCATAGAGGTTTAAGTTGCAACTATTGGAAGGTGGTTCTTTTATTATTTATTGTGTGTGAATTTTCAAAATATTTGTTTAACTCGACCAAAACCTCTTGTATCAGTTTTGTGCTGAATACCCTCCGGGTGCAGCGCCGGGCATTGGCCCGTTTTTTATATATTCAATCATTCTTGTATCAGTTTTAAAACTGATAAATTTCCACTGAATATAGAAACTCAATGTTTGCCTTCAAGTCTCGCATCGTATAATCCGATGCCATTATTTGATTAATCTAAATACTTTTTATGTATAAATATATTTCCAATAATTATATCAAACTTTAATATGTTTTAAATTTTCATTATAATCATTTTCTAAACTTGTTTTCTACACTTTTTTTTCAAGTGATTTAATATCAATTACATGTCAAGAGTAAGAACTCGATGACTTTTTATTTGTGTTTAGTCACTCGGAGAAACTATTAAAGATTTACCATAACTCATTATATACAGCTTAACCTTAGGAAATTATAATGTGAAAACTGTATGGCAAATGTTTAAAAAATTATTATATTTGGTATTAAAATTAGTTGCTTATTAAAAAGATGAAAAATTGCAACTAAATGAAAGCTGGGAAACAAATGTCATTACATGAATGTTATTTATTAATTTTATATTTTTTCTATATGTTTATTCAGAATAAAATAGATCTAAAAATGTTTTATTTCATTAATAATTATGTAAAAAATAATTTCACAACTTCATCGTGAAGGATATTGTGGGCAATGACACCACACTGCAACTGCTAGGCTGACTGAGCTTGTCAGTTGTCTTGTTTCAGAATTATTTTTGTTTTCAATTTCTTCCATGGCTGATGGTCAAAGTTCTTGTATTCAATTTCATATCAAATGAAGTTTAAGAAACAATATTTTTTCAGTAACTAGTGTTTTATACAATGTAGTGTAACGAAAAATCAATAAAATAAAATGCAGCTAGTCAAAAGCGTTTAAATATGTGTAGTACAACAGGAGGAATGGCGAAGATGATTTGAGATTAAAAATTACACCGCATGCAATATATTGGAATTCATTCCAGTAAATACTCTTTAGTGAAATTATAAAAAGCATGGAAGAATAAAAAAATAGTTGAATTAATTGCCCAAGTGCTAGTTATGTCAATAATTTGTGTGGTTGTTTAAAAAAGGGGACAATTATCTAGTAATAAGGTAAGCTCTTTGTATGGTTGGTACATGTAACACATGAAGAACCAATGTGCTCTAACACCGGGTCGTTTTGTAAATGTTTCAATCAATCTATATTCAAATCTTGGGTTTAATATTTTTTTCTAATTCAATTTGACTGTTCAAGAGCTAGTCATAATTTGTAGACCTACCCATGTCCTCTAAAAAGAGGACACCAATCATATTTTCATTACCTACTTTATATATTTAATGTATATAAACATTGAGACTACTAATATTTCGAGATTTTAAATTAATGTTTCATAACAATAAGTTATTTATACAACTAGTGTTGTATTAACTGTGACACATGCCATATTCAGTATTGAGTAATTTATTATTTTATTTAACTTCATTCATTAAATACTCTGATCTCTCTTGCTTACAATGGTCAACGCTGGGCATTGGCCCGTTTATTTATATAATCAATTCTGATTACAATGAGTGGAATAAAACAAATATTTGAATGCATATCTCAAAGTTATGATTTACTACTGGAGTTTGAGGACATCAATGTGGAAAATGTTTGCTAGTTTTTTTTTGCAAATGAGGCAATGAAACTAAATTGCAAAGGTATTTGAAAGTCAAACATCTCATTTTCAAGACACAGTATATAGATTTATTGAGCGTAAAAGTAGGTGTTTGAAGACGTTGGCTCAATAAAATGGTCAATTTAAAAAGAAACTTGACCCTCAGTGAAGCTTCATATACTGTTGGATTCAAAATATCACAAGCGAAGAAACCACCAGAACCCTTAACTTGTGGGCTATATGTGACTGAAGTGCAGTTTTAGTGGCAAGTCAACAAAAGTAGACAATGATTTGGCCACCAACTGTGACCATCATGCATTAGGTTTCGACTTATAAGAAACAAATATTCAGTAGTAAAATGTTTTTAAGTCAACTTCGACGAAAAGTTGAATTTAAAAGCTACTCTATAGTGCTGCGACCATATAAATATATACTAGAAGGTGGATGTTCCATCCATCCAATGCAAAACTTTTGGCCTAAATAAATGTACCATTTCCAATTTTCAAACTTTTTCATCTAAAGAAATGTCAGTTTTTCCCTTCAAAAAATCCACAATACGCCATTTACATTGAACAATGCGATCGAATTATAAACATTTATGATCAGGATTGTTGAGATA
>JARUHE010231077.1:0-13226 GCA_031471125.1 Archaeomysis grebnitzkii | reverse complement strand
ATCAGCGTCCTTCATTTAGTCTAAAACACATGGTTTCACACCAGTAACTACTTTCATTCTTAGAAAGATTTATAATTTTATATCTTTGATTTTGAGTTATTTTCATATTGCGAATGCGCATAACTCAAAAACCTGACGTGATAGAATAATTTTGAGCACATGTTTGGAACCAGCGTACCAAAACTATAAAGAAACAACTAAAAAACCTAAGTCATCAAAAAGTGTGTTGACCAGTGTAATACATTGAAAATCAAAACCTAGAAATGACAATAGCTGCAACCGTGCATATTGTATATTTGTTTAAACCACAAAACAAACTAAATAGAAACGTTTTAATCAAAAAATTTTCGTTGCTTTTCCATATAGCCATTAAAAAATAAATATATTTATAAGAACATTCTTAAAATAAAGACAATTTTTTTCTATAAATTTCACAAGAAAGTAAATAAACTTTTTATTAACGTTCATAAAAAAATCACAAAATGAAAACAAGAAAATATTTTATATAAAATTATTTTTCAACTCATCTGACCCAAACCTCTGAAAGTTATAGATGCCGTTTTATGCATCATGAAGCAGGTTTATGTTGCGTCTGAATTTATGCCCTAATTTATCCCCAAAAATTGATGAGGGAGGAAACTCAGAAACTTTTCAAAGATTGATGAGGAAGGAAATGTTTTTATGCAACCCGAAATATTATTCAGAAAAGTTTAAACTTAATTTTGAGGTTCGCTAAATTATAGTATGAACAAAGATCTCTGTTATATATACGGTGAACAAATATGTATGTACTGTCAAGAGAAATTCGCATGCACATGCACATGCATATGCATGCACATTTGTGCACATGTTAACACAGGCAACACGTACATGTAATTGCATGCATGGATGCATATTACATTTTCATACAAACACATAGATAGATATAAAGAAAAGGAGTGAAAACCATAGTTTAAGTTAGAAGTAATGAGATTATGAAATAAAAAAAGAAAGATGGACAATAGAGAGATAGAGAGATAGAAGAATAGGGACAACTAAGAAGATAAATACAGGAAAATAGTCTACCAAACACATAAACACAATGACCGACCCTCAAAACACTTCATCTGTGTGGGTCATAACCCATTTCTCGAGCACTGAAGTTCACCTAAACTATCAGTTGAATCGGCGCAGTTAATAAATCGTTGTGCGTCTATGCAGTGCAAGACCGATTTCAGCGTCGATGGAAGTTGACAGTTCCACAATAGCCGTTGAAAAAGTGCGCGATTATGTGACGCCGAGTGTAATGGATGTCCCAGCACCATTATTTATTTATTTATTTATTTATTCCCGCCAAGAATGTTTTTCGTTCGCTCGATTTATCTTACTCGACGCTAAATAAATAATATTTATCATCTTATAAATTACAATAACACACTTACAAAACCGTATTTTATCATTCAAGTCATATATCTCGCAGGCGTTGCCTAAATCTACTCGTAACAGAATGATAAATTACACTTTGAACGAAGTCAAAAGTTGTAAATATATGGAACGTGGACGAAAAGTAACGGAAAATGGCGTGTTTGAAGCACAGTTTTGCAGGGCTCTCTATTTTCCACCATGTCAACTTCCAATCTCTTCGAATAGCTGCGAAGCGACAGGTAATCTGGTGGTCAGAAAAAGCAAACGTTCTGCCGCCCCGGTGTTCACAAGAAGGATGATCAGAAACACGCGAGTTGGGAATTTGTTTCAGCTTAATATGTTTTGAAACGTCCCGAAATTATTATAATACAGTATAGCATATTTTGTTTCAGAGGCTTATACATTTTATTTTATCTATTTAATTGTTTAGTTTATCCATCAAAAACAAATCAATTTATATTAAACATATGTATACATGGGTGGGAGTGTATATCTATATATATATATTTATATACTATATATATATTTTTATACTATATATATATATATACTATATATATATATAGTATATATGCAATTATACACAGTATAAATACAATTGTACGTATATACAGTAAATACACACAGTATATGCATGTCTTATTCGACGTTTAAAGCTTATCTAAAAATAAATCATAACAAATATATTTGAAAATTACTTTTTTGGTCTATTCAAAGAAGTAAGGGAAAAAATTAAATGAAATTCAAAAATTCCAGCAAGAAAATCTACTTTGAAAAGTCATAAAAATGAAATAATCAAAATGATTTTGAGGCTTAGCCTTCAAGGCACGTGTGAAGGCGTTCGAATATATAAAAATGAATTTTAATAGAAACTTTTAAACTAAATTATTATCCTCGTATTTCCAATATTTAATATTCAACTGAACCAATATTACTCAGAAGATGCTTGAAAAGGTCGATAAAGTATGAAGTTTTACCTGGAAAATAGTTAACTATCCAATACATTTTGTTGTTTAATTTTGTTTATTGAGTTTTTTTACATTTCGTTAAAACGAAATGTATTTTCAATCTCTAAATGGTACAATGTAAATTGTTTCAAATTTAAGACATTTTGTTTTCATATTCATAAAAAATACACCACTTAATTGCAGATTATTTGAACAGTAGTAATAGTGAAATAAATCTTTATTCTATCACTTGATGATGATCCTTCTAATTGTCCTACTTTCTCAGCATTACCATTTCCTTTAGGTGACTTTACCAAATCATAAGCAGATTTAGATTACTTGATTATGAATTAATTCACTATACATTCTCAGCATAAACACATTTTGTTAAGCAGTATAGAATATTACCAAAACACATTTCATATTAGCGTAGAGATGCAGTGTCTTTCAATATGTACTACTTGAATCACTAAGCACAAACTCCAACGCTCTACCATGGCTTGAGGAGTATCCTCATCTGATACACTTTGAACTTGATACATTCCAGAGCAAAAATCTAAGGGTGTTCCCAGTGGGTAACCAACGTCGTTTCAATTATTTTTTTTAGAGTTGAACTGAGGTTTGTTAAGCAACAAACCCAATATAAAAGGTATTGAAACATTGCATTTTGCAAAACCTTTGTCATTAGAATTAGTATTGAAGCCAACGTTGCATGAACATCCGATACCGTTGTTTAACCGTTATAACAACTTTCCGTACACATTTTACTCAAACCAACTTCAATACAACGTTATATGAACGTTTTTGAAAAAAAAACATTGTTTCAACTTTAACGTTTGTTGATCTATGGTTACATAAACGATGTTAATTAAACGTTGAGTACAGGTTTGTTGTGAAATAGTTATAAATAGACGTTTTATAAACGTTAGTCAATGGTTGATTGAAAGAAAATTGTTTTAAAAACGTTCATATAACGTTGTATTGAAGTTGGTTTGAGTAAAATTTGTACGGAAAGTTGCTAAAACGTTTAAACAAGGTTATCCAATGTTCATACAACGCTAGCGTCAATACTAATTCCAATTACAAAGTTTTTTGCAAAATACAACGTTGTATGAATGTTAGACGATTTTAAAACTACGTTGTAATAACGTTGTGACAACATTAAAATGACCGTTGGGTTAGGTATGGTGTGCATGAGACCCAGAGCCTTGGTGAGGCATGTCAAACTTTCTATCAGGAAAACTTTTATTCAGGTAGCCCCGAAAAGTTATGGCAAAATGAATTTGTTGTAACATCCTGTTGGAAGACAAAATTATTTACATTATACCATCACCTACCAACTGTAGCATCGAATATTGTCCCATCATGTCATGAATGTCCCATAGACTTTTAATTTGCTTGTTCTCAACCTCACATTAACCTTGGATATATGCTGTTGCCACTCAATCAGTGTATTTGGTTGTTTGGTTGCCTAGATCATACAATTGTATCTGTTCACATGGGCATGCATGTGGAATATAGTTGCATCACTACGCAACATATGCTGCATGAAATTTTCATCTTTGATAGCCACTATTATGCCATAATACATAGCTTATTTGGCTGCATTACCCTCAGCTTCAATCTCATCACCAAATAGATGGGGTATGCATGTTTTTTACATTTTTTTTATACATAATTTTCCACAGTGCGATTTTTTTTGTAATATCAAAATATTTACTAAGTCTCCTGGTAGATTTTGATAGGCATATGCAGATGTTTTCATCTGCAAAACTACCTGTTCGATGACATTTTTTAACCATTTTATTGAGAGCTAGTCTGGTGGGGCCTGGCCTTTCAAACTTATGGGTGAAGATTGTCCGCATCTGTTGATACGACGAGCACAAATAATGGCTGTTTTTCTACTGTTGTAACCTTAATTAACTGAAAAAATACATGTATTAACTATATCACTCAAATTTATAGAGATTTTGTGACCATCCTGTATTGTAAATTCGAATAAAACGTTTTCATTCATCAGTCTTAGCATTCAAAAATGAATAACTAAAGCAATGAAGGAACATCAAATGTTAAGGTCCTAACCCTTAATGAAAAACCTTTTTGAACATTATTTTATCTATATAGATTAATAAAAACATTTAATGAAAAAATTATTTACTTATCTTTTCAACACATTTGAGATTTCATAAAGAAAAAGTTATAGTGCGTAGGGTCAGAAAAACGACATTATTTTTTTATTAAGTTGTATAGTTTAGTTTACTCGAGCTGTTATGTTTTATTATACACCTATTTTGTTAGGTATAAGTTGAACGGTATATGTCAACAGAAAACGAAATTTAGAAAATAGGTACCTTTAATTTATAAAAGTTGTAAGTAGTTCAATTATTTGTGGAGTTGTAATTATATACTGGTTAGCTTTCATATTTTTTACATTTGATTGGCAAGAGTAATTTATAGCAACTATGAAATTGATTGTAAAACCTAAAAAATCTCTAATTATTTAATTTCAATTTGTTGTTTCCGTTCCGATGCCTTACACTAATTTGTTTGCAATCACTACCGTACAAATGAACCTTCGAGTGGGATTAATTTTACTCAAACTCAAAAGTTTGCACAACAGATTTACTGAGTTTTAAAAACGCGTTGAACCAAATATTTTAAACAACAACGGGTATAATAGTATTTATGTGAAATGCAAAACCAAATTTGAGTGAGAAAAATAATATTACAAGCAAGAGGAAAAAGTTGAAATTAATCCTTGAATTAGTTGTAATCTTATTTGCAAGTTAAATAGATAAATAAGAAGTTGTTGAAATGATATTCAAGTTTTGTTGAACTTAAATTAATAAAGGCCGCGGCAACAACTTGCTTCGAGTGTTATAACAGCGGACATTTTAAGTTTTGGTTCAGGGATAGACAGTGGTGAGTCACATCTGTTCCATACAGGAGCAAGTTTTTTTTAGCAAGGATTCCTTATTCATTAAGAATGTTTTATGATACACTTTATTGCTGCACAAAAATATTGTTTTGTATGTACGTTTGTTAATTTTGTTTCCATCCAAGCATTTATTTGATTAAATAAAGAAAAATAGCTTTAAAAGTTTTCTTTAATTAGTTTTACTTCGAATTAAATTAAAACTTAATACTTTATCATTGATAGCATTCAAGATCATTTTACTTTGTTTTTGACACTTCATATTTCAAATAATTATCAACAAGCAATTATATTCTATTAATAAATTTTGTTTTTAACAATACATTATAATAAAATTTTCATCTCAATTGCGAGTCATTCCACGGTTTCCGACTATGTTGGTAATTGTTGAAACTCTAATTAATCAGCATTGGGCTGTCTGAGAGAAACATTGCAAGCCTATCTTGAGTTTTGATAATTTTTATATTAACACAAAATTAAATAATAAATCATTCTAGTTCTATTTATTTTTAGACGTAGCATACAAAATTTTCTAGAAATTGACCAAGTTTTCTGGTTCATTTTTTATTTCTATGCATTTATGATTCTATACTTATAATCTTTTTTTACAATAATCACATATTTTGATGGTACATATATTTTCTTTATGACTTAACATTTTAGTAAACATAATTAAACAACGCATCTTTTATTCTTTATTTTATACCTAAGCTGTTTACCAGAACTAAACAAAATTGAAATAATTTGTTGCATTAAGTTATAGAATTTTTTTATTAAATACATAGACACCCGTACAGAGGAGAGAATCCATCCGCGCAGGCGAAGTTTTGCCCTTTGCTCGAATATGTTAAAAAATTGAACATAAACTTGTATAAGGATTCAAATTTAAACAGTCATATGGATATATATTATTCAAATGTAAACATTTATGAGTATTAAAATTTAAATATTTATTATTATTAAAATTTAAACATTTTTAATGATTAAAATTTAAACATTTATTATTATTAAAATTTAAACATTTATAAGGATTAAAATTTAAACATTTTTAATGATTAAAATTTGAACATTTGTTATTATTAAAATTTAAATATTTATAAGGATTAAATATTTATAAGAATTAAACATTGAACATTTATAAGGATTAAAACTTGAAACTTTTTGAGGATTAGAACTTAAAAATTTGTAAGGATTAAGATTTCATCATTAGAATGGAAACTTGAACATTTATGAGGATTAAATTGTAAACATTTATAAGAGTTAAAATGTAAACATTTGTTACGATTAAAATTTGAACATTCACAAGGATTACAATTTAAACATTCACAAGGATTAAAATGTAAACATTTATGAGGATTAAAAGTTGATAGTCGCTCACGGATTTCATTCATTATAAATCTTAGCTCAATGGTCAAAAAGGTTTCATACTTTTGCTCTAGAGATTAGAGTATAACTCATTGGTTTCTATACAATTGTTTCTAGTTTTATTTTCTGATTAGGTTTCCATGCTTTTGAAATTTGTGTAGGTTAGTCTTTTGATATCTTAAGTTATTTTTATAGTATTAATGAATATAAAAAAGAAGTAACACTAAATAGAAAACGTAGTTGCAACAATTCATGTGAATTGTACGTTTTTTGCACAAAAAAGTAAATAAAATGTCCCATGTTGGTAAGTCTTATTTTGACCGACGAAAATTGTTCTCCGTCAACCAAAACAAAAACAACAAAAACAGGTGAATGGATAATAAATAGTTTCGCTTTTTTGAGATTCACAATAAACCAACAATTGATCAAGTCAAATCAAATGAGATTTACTCTTGGAAACTTGAAAATTCCAGTATATACAAGAACAATACAGAAAAATTACACTTGTCTCACTGCTTAAACATGATAGAGAAACTGATCGAAAAATTGAGGTGGTACAGCCAAGAAAGAAATAAATGTGACCTGACAAGTTAAAAAACAAGATCGTACACAATCATATTAAATTCCATTGATTAGTTCACGATTTAATTCGTCACTTGTTGGTTAAGTTCTTGAACGCGAAAACTTTCATTCATCAACGCTTTCTTTTCTTTCAGAAATTTCAGCTAAATCTGAACTTATTGTTGATCCATGTGCTATACATCTCCCATATAAAACAATAATACATTTTAAATTAAGTTTTTTTTTTGTTAAAAAAAGTTAAATTTATTTCCTAGTCCAAACATTCAATTATTAAGTTTTCTATAAAAATAAATACAACTTTAAGATTTGATATTCAAAACAAAACTTTTAAGAGTTGAATGCATTTTAAAGGGTTGCAGATTCCAATATTTAAAAACAAAAATAAAAAATACCAAAGATTGCCAAACATTTCATCAAAAATATGTTGAAAAACTTTTCCAATTTCTCAATATTATACTTTTTTTTATTTCACATTCAGCATTTTTTCAATATTTCATTAGAACCGAAATAAAATATTTATTTTATATTACCATTAAATGTGGAATAAGTAATTATTTTATATTTCATTCTTAAAAAATGTTTCACACTTGAAGGCAATGTTTAACTTTAAAATAAATACCAAAATTACTTGAAGGTAATTCTCTTGTATATTAATAGTTTTAAGAAGTAAGTTTAAAGCAGAGGGTAAATCTAACTCTATTTTTGTGATCATGTGTGCCTCCAATTTTAAAAGAAACATTTATAAATCCCTAACCATTCATTTACCCCTTAAATATATATATATATATAAATGTATATATATTTAAATATATATATATATATATATATATATATATATATATATCATATTTATAACATAATAATATTTATGATAACCAATGGTTAGTTGGAACAACGTTGCTTTAAAAGTGTTCATATACCATTGTAATGAAGTGGGTTGGAGTAGGATTTGTAAGGAAAGTTGCTATGACGTTTGAAATACATTACCAAATGTTCATAAAACGTTGACTTCAATAATAATTCCAATAACAAAGAATCTGCAAAATTCAACGTTTTAATAATGTTTATATTGTGTTTGTTGCTAAGAACCTCAGTTCAACTCTCAAACACCTTTGAAACGACGTTGGTTGCGTTTGTAAGAATAGAGAAACATATTGATGATAATAAGTAAGTAAATATACATTAAATAAAATTACAATACTTATATAAAACAATTTGAACAAATAATAAAACAAATCAAAAATAACAAAAACGTGACATATAAAAACAGTCAAAGAAGAAAACGAAAGATAAAATCAACAAAGCAGAACCGAGAAATTAAAATAAAAACAACCAAAGAAAAACAAAAAATAAAAGCAAAAACGAATGAAACGCGAAACAAAAACAAAAAAACAAACAAATCGCGAAATAAAAAAACAAATAAAACTAAAAAAATACAGAACCTTTTTCTCCCTCAACATCAGCAAAGAAATGAATTCCCAACGAGAGCTCATTCGCGTCTCTCTCAGTGGGGAAGAGATTGCTCGCTTTTTGGTGGCTCTCAATTGTCTCAATGGTGATCTATTGCCGAAGAATTCAATGGTGATCTATTTCTGTAATTCTTAAATGGGATCTATTTCTGTAATTCTTAAATGGGATCTATTTCTGTAATTCTCAGTGGTGATCTATTTCTTAAGATATCAGTGGTGATCTATTGCCGAAGAATTCAATTGTGATCTATTTCTGTAATTCTGAGTGGTAATCTATTTCTTAAGATCTTAGTGGGGATCTATTTCGTAAGATCTCAGTGGTGATCTATTGCCGTAGAATTAAATAGTGATCTATTTCTCTAATTCTCCGTGGTAATCTATTTCTTTAGATCTCAATGATGATATATTTTTGTAATTCTGGCGGGTATATATTTCTTTAGATCTCAATGGTGATCTATTGCTGAAGAATTCAATGGTGATCTATTTCTGTATTTCTCAACGGGAATCTTTTTCTGAGGATTTCAATGATGATCTATTGCTGTAAATCCCAATGGTCTCCTATTTCTTAAGGTCTCGATGGTGATTTCTTTCTTAAGATCTCAATAGTAATCTACTTTTTAAAATTTCAATGATCATCTATTTCTTAAGATCTCAGTCGTGGTCTATTTCTCAATATTTCAATGGTGATCTATTACTGTTCAAATTTATTTTTTATTTTGTATCATTGTGGTCGTTTTGACAGAACGCCCAAGCCATGTTTGGTTGGTGGAACGTGGCGGGGTAGTATTAGTCCATACATACTACCCAACGCCAAGAGAGTTTGCATGTTTGGGTACGCACTTAAGTGTATAAATAATTGATAATACAATTATTATAACAGTGTTTTTCTTTGTTTAACAACACATAAATAATCATAAACAAAAATATAGAAACAGTTGAGTTGTCTTTGTATTCTTCAACATAAAGAAACCATAAGATTGCTTTAAATTAAATCCATATAATTTCTGGTCCTAGCGGCTCCTCTGACGGAAGTACTGGGCGTGACCGGAAATCAGCTGATGGCAATCTTGGTGGGAGGCGCCGTTATATGCGGCGTCATTGTCATCGCCGTTATCATGTGCGTCTTCTGCCGCAATCGAGGTCCCAGGCAACAGGGACAGCAACCTGCTTTCCCCGGTGGGTCTTGTTTGATTGTCTCATGATTTTAACTTTTTGAATTTAATTTGATTTAATTGAATGTGGTTTAATTACATTCAACTTGTTTTAATTAAATTAAATTTATTTCGATATTATTAAATTAAATTAGTTTTGATTTAGTTAAATTAAATTACTTTTGGTTTAATTAAATTGAATTTGATTTAATTAAATAAATAAACTCCGATTTAATTTAATTGAAATTGGTTTAATTCCATTTAATTTGATTTAATTCCATTTAATTTGATTTAATTTAATTAAATTTATTCTATTTATGTCTAATTAATTATTAGACATAATTAAGAATTAGGTTTTTGTCTAATTAAATTAAATTACTTTCGATTTAATCAAATTGAATTTGATTTAATTAAATCAATTTTTTTTAATTATATTTAATTTGATTTAGTTAAATTAAATAAATTTTGATTCAAATAAAGTAAACATATTTTGGTTTTATTAAGTTTAATTAATTTTGATTTAATTCAATTAAATTACTTTTGATTTAATTCAATTCAATTAATTTTAATTTAATTTAATTTAATTTAATATATTAAACTTTATTAAATGAAATGAAATTGATTTTGTTTTAATGAAATTGTTTTTGGTTTAACTAAAATTAATTTGATTTAATTAATTCAATTCATTTTATTATTTGAATTACCTTAATAAAGTTTGTTTGAATTCATTATTTAGTTATTTAATTGATTTACTTTAATTATCTTACTTAGTATACTTTAATATAACCAATTTATGTATTAAAATCATTCAATTTGTTCAATTTATTCAATTTAATCAATTCATTCAATTTATTCAATTTAATCAATTCATTCAATTTATTAATTTTATTTAGTTTAACTCAATTGTTTAATTAATGTAATAGCACTGAAGTTTAATTTAATTAAATTTTTTTCAATTGTTTCAATTTAATTTGATCTATTTCAATAAATAGCAAAACTGTTTCAATTAACATTATGAAATATGCTGAATAGTGTAGATCGAGTTAATTGTAGTTTAAGTTCAATTGTAAATTTCTCTTTCAGATCCATTGTCTAACTTTGAATGTAACGTTTATAAACTAAGTCCATACCAATTGTAAGATATCCATGCAATAGCTGAGTTTTTCAAACATAAAATATTTGATATTTTGATTTTATGTAACTCTACTCATTTGTTACAGACCTTGGCGCCAACTACCGCAGCAACGGTACCTTCAGCACCATCCTCACCGAGAAACATATCCCCTACCCCACAAGTGCACCCCCTCCCCCACCCACTACCTCTCTGACTCATCCAGGTTCGTGAAAGACAATGCGTGCGGTCACTATAATTAAGGTTCTTAAGAATATTGGTTGTAGTGACCGCACTCATTTTTTTGGTTTCTTAGATTAAAAAAAATGTTTTTTCAAAACTGAAATAAAATTTGTTTTTCTGAAAATGATGAGATTTGAAAACAAATTTTGATTTAGTTTTAAACTTAAATTTCGATAAATTGAAGTCACAAAAAAATGTGCAACACATAAATATTTTTATAAATAGTGTTATAATCTCTTTTTTTCGTTCTAAATTATTACTGTCGATATTACATCACACTTATTTCTTTTATCAGTTCGGAAGTTGCTTCTTATAGACTACATGAACACTACACTGAAAACACTTGACTAACTCGTATGTCTGTCATCAAATTGAATAACCTTTGGTAACATTCTCTTGGGAATGTTTTTTTACCCGGATACCTATTTCAGTTTTGAGCTGTTTCAACCCTACCATTAATTTATTACCATTATTATACCAACGGTTAAGTAAAGACACGTCTGTTGAATTCCATAATAATAACAATTTGGTAGATTAATGAACTAATAGGCTTAGGTTTAACTTTTTCAATTGATTTAAAAGGATAAAAAACGATAACTTATTTATTAATTACATTAAAGTTATATACGACTTAAACTTAAATAAAGTATTTAAAATAGGGAAACCAAATCTATATTTATTAAAGATGTTTAAAAGTTAATGTTATCCTGCATTACTTGTGCAGAATTTAACTCATTGATTTTCTCAGGACTAATAATTTGTCTTCCTCCCAACTTTTCAATTCCCTCTGATACTCCAAAACCTCATCAGAACACACAATAACAATGCCCGGTAAGAAATCCCAAAACAAAAATAATTTTGCCTTTCCCAACATTTTTGTGTGATTTTATTCCAATAATTTTTTTATAATTTTTTAATTATTTTTAAGTATCATAGGAAAGTTTATTTTTTTAAATTACTAAAAATATTTTTGATTAATTAAGTATTATTTATTTCATTAATGTGAACTATTTATCATTAAAATGTTTCTATTTAATGCATTTAGTCTAGGAAAGTCTTTCATGATATAGATCGCTTCATAAATTTTCTGATCCATGTTTAATGTCTTATTTTAATGTTATGCGATGTTTGTTATCATTAATGTGCAAATCTTGTAGTTTTTAATTTAAAATTTAAAATCTTGTAGCTTTTAATTACAATTTAAGATATTGTAGTTTTTTAATTTACAATGTAAAACTGTGTAGCTTTTAATTACAATGTAAGAAAGATATTGTAGTTTTTAGTTACAATGTAAGACATTGTAGTTTTTAATTACAATGTAAGATATTGTAGTTTTGAATTACAATGTAAGATATTGTAGTTTTTAACTACAATGTAAGATTTTGTAGTTTTGAATTACAATGTAAAATCTAAACACTTAATGTTGAACTATTGCTAAATCTTTTTTTCAAAATAATTTCAAATGTTTTGTCTATTTTTTTTTTACCTTTTACATGAACACATATTTTTTGTTTCCAGTATCTTTCATTTCAAACAGTGTGCATCTTTTTATTTGTTTTTCACATTAAAATCAAATCATTAAATAAAACAATTATAACTCTATGGTAGATGCAAACATTACATTTATCAAAAATGTAGTTAATTAATTAAAATGTATTCAATTACAATTCTTCTTTAACTAAAAATCAAAATAATTATTTTAAAATCTCAACCCTGATTTATTAAAAATAATAATTAATTTTTTGAATGTTAGAAATATTTTCTTTTTTTTGGTCATCAAAACTTAAACCAATATTAGTTTTGTCTGTGGATATATTCTACAATATTTGAGGTGCAAGTGTTCATAATGAGTATAGTACGAACTTTGTAGAAGTGAGCATAGCATTTTAGATACATATATATATATATATATGTATATATATTTATATTAGGAAAATTTACATTTTGGTTGTAGATATCTAGTCGAAGGCATTAAAAAGAATCAATCGTTTTTCTCATATATATTTATATATAAATACA
>JARUHE010230966.1:0-13228 GCA_031471125.1 Archaeomysis grebnitzkii | reverse complement strand
ATAATGTGCATACGTGTGTGTGTGTTGTGTGCGTGCTTGTATGCGTGTGCGTGCATTCAGGTATGTGTGGATGTGGGATGCATGTGTGTGTAAGATTCTTCATTAAATTCCTTCGATTCATTTTAGCGTTCTTTAAATTTTTTCAAACACTGCATAAGCTTTACATAGCTTAATCATTAGTGGTAGTTAAATTCCATTTAATTACCAAACTTAAAGAATTTAGCGTTTAATTTCAAATTCAGATTCAATTTTTGTAAAATTTTAAAACTCTGATGTTTTTTCCA
The DNA here is from genome assembly GCA_031471125.1 of Archaeomysis grebnitzkii. Lineage (NCBI taxonomy): Eukaryota > Metazoa > Arthropoda > Malacostraca > Mysida > Mysidae > Archaeomysis > Archaeomysis grebnitzkii. Next base: position 12,944 of record JARUHE010230966.1, on the reverse strand, counting down.
GAAGGATTAAAAAATAAAGTTAATAATCACAACAATCAGGATTTAGTTGTCCTACAAATAACTTTTAGGCTTTTGTGCGAATTATTTCTCCTGAATTAGTTATCAAATTAATAAGTATGTATGTTTCAAATGTCTCCGTTATTCAGAGAAAAAAATCTAAATGTTTATACTCTTAGTTCTAAACAAAAATTGAAAAACTTTTACATTTTGTCACATAACTTAGCTTTGCCACACAAGCTTTATTTCGTCGTAGAAAGTGTCTCGGGAAGTTATATTTTTCATGGCCGAAGATTACAATGGGTGGTAAGTATAATAGACGTCCATTTTGAAAGCAATGCAACGCAAAACGTAATCTTATTTCAAAGAATTTGTACAATTCATGAACAAAATTATTTTTTTGTAATTAATCTAATCTTGGCCTAACTTTAGTTTCATAACATTTTCATATCTTTAAAATTATCGCCTATGAAACTTTCTGTCGTTTTTTTAGCCAATTCTTAGAATGGCGATTACCAAAAAATTGTTAAAATAGAACATAAAAATCTTATTCTAAGTTTTTAAGGCATACAATCTAAATTATATATCTAAATCTAAATCTAGATTATATAATCTAATTTTATCTGAGGTGTCTCGGCCGTGTCATCGTCAAGCTACCTTAGCATCAAAGGATTGATGTCTCATTATTTTGATTGAGATGGTTGAAACGATAAAAGATTTTGGTACAAAGGAAATTCTCATAAAAACACTAAGTTCACAGATAATGTAGAAATTGTACGGCGAACATCAACGAACCCTCACCTCAGCTTTGAAGAATGCAATGGTCGAATAAAAAAAACTCTGGTGTACAGAAGCAATTCAGACATAGCAGAAAAATATGTCTTTTAGCCTATGGATGAGACTTATGACAATGATATCAATGTTGGAATATGTGATTGCAAGAAGAGAAGGGAATGCCATAATTAATTCAGCTAAAGATGACGTTTGAGTCAGAATAAAAGAATAAATGGGACAAGAAGCTTATATATAGCATTGCTAGTCATACTGGCAAAGTAATCAGACAACAGGGCAATGAATAAAATGATGAAATGACGAGCTAGTAAATGGGTTTATACTATATAGATGCCAGATGGAAGAATTTTTTCTGAATTGCTGAATGAAAATGGGGAATAAACTGAAACATCTAGAACGAGCCACATATAACTGAAGCTGGAATTGATAATGATAAAGATAAACTTTATTTGGCCAAAAAACAAATACATTAAAACATAAACTATTCAAAGAGTTAAACTAAAAAATTAAAAAAAAAAACAGGCCGTGCCTCAGGAGTCAAAAATGACTCATAATGAGACACAAATTCTTGTATGCGTATAGAATTAAAATAATGCAATGGTATTTATTTACATTCCACGAAACTAATATTGAAATTGAAAATATGCGAATAAACAAAAACACAAATTACAAATATTTATTTTTAAATAAGAAAAAACGAACATCAGTCGGTGCAAAACTAGCTTTATCAAATTCAAACATTCCAATTTTATGTATTTTCACATTAAATTAAAAAATACGTAGACAGTTAATCGAGCAATGACAACTACTAAACTAAGGTTGTTCCAAATGTGATATCCGTTAAATAAAATATTAGTCTTAGTTTGTTCGGTAATTGCACGTATCGGTCTTAGTTGAAACTATTTCTTACATTAACATTATGAACATGATCAACACTATGAACATGATCAACACTATGAACATAATCAACACTATTGAACTTGTTACGGTAAACCACCAGTCCAATTTCAAAGATTTATACAGAAATACAGACGAACAGAAAATAGACAGTTTGGACAGACTTAGTATTTTAAATTGGGCAAAGAGCTGATCAGTATGTTGATTGATGCTGCTAAATTTCATGCTTCTTATTATTATTTTATGGGCAAGTTCCAATGGTTTTAAATTTGATTGATGAGTTGGACACCAAAGAACGTGACAATATAAAAGGTATGTTAAAATATAACAGATAAGTCTTAGGCTAACATCTTTTTTTTTCTAATCAAACATAGAACTGAATTTTGCCTATTTATTTTCTTAGTAATTTCTGAAATGTGGGTTTTGCAAGAAGAAGCATTACAGGAAATGAAACTTGGAAAGTCGGTTGAAGTTGTGCAACAAGATATGCAATTTGCAAATGGTTCAGAGAAATGTCTCATTTTGAAGAAGGGTGATAGAGCTGTTTGCTCAAACTATAGAAAAATATCTAAGACATATAAGCGTTCGATGGAAAAAGGTGAGGACGTATGTTGAAAGAGTTTTGGGATAATGGCAGCCGGCATTCAGACCTTATTTTTTTTTGGAAAAATGCTATTTAGCAAAATTATAGAATTAGAATTTGGAGAAAATGTTGGTTTTTCTAGACTCATAAAAGGCGTTTGATTGTATCTCGATTAATATCCTATTGACGATGCTGGATGATCAGGTATATAATGAAATTTAAACAACACGTAAATGTGAATTACGACTGGACACCAGTGTCGATAAATGGTATGAGGTCGGATGGGAAATATGTCAGGGTGTCACCGCTGCTTCACAAGTATGTGGGGATGTAGAAAAATAATGTGTACGAGTATTGGGGTGGCGATATCGATGCATATAATTTGTTATTGGTAACAGGCAATAGTTGGAATGAGGAGTTTAAGAACTGTGGAATGAAGTTTAACGTTGAGAAATATGAAGAGATGATGGTGGCATGTGAAGTTATTGATGAACTTCAGTATTGGTATACCACCAATATTTTCTCCTTAGTATTAATACAGTATAGCCACAATTGACTCTTCCATAGTATTGATGTAACAACCAATGGTTTCTTCTTAATATTGGTATAGCTACCCATGATTTACACTTTTTATTGATATAATCAATAGTTTCAAATTAGTATTGTTATAACCACCAATGGTATATACCTAACATGAATATAACCATCGATTGTTAACTATCAGTATTGACATAACCACCATTGGTTTGTCCCTAATATTTATATAACCACCAATGACCTCTCCTTAGTCCTGATATAACCATAAATGGCTTACACGTAGTATTTAAATAACGACCAATGAATTCTCCTAAGCATTGATATAAATATGAATGGCATACTCCTGCTATTGACATAATCACCATTGAATTATCCCTAGTTTTAATGTAATATAATTGTTCTGTTCACTCCTACCATTGATATAACCACCAATGGTTTATCCCTACCATTGATATAACCACCAATGGTTTATCCCTACCATTGATATAACCACCAATTGATTATCCCTAGCAATGATATAACCACCAATTTCTTACCCCTAGCATTGATATAACCACCAAAGCTTTATTCCATTATTGCATAGTATGACAAAGAATGGCTTACACTTCGTTTTGATATAACCACCATTGACTTACCCCTTATATTGACATAACTATAAATTCAAGTTATTTATCTCTAATTTTTTATATAACCATCATTCTATATCCCTAGTATTGGTATAGCTACGTTTACCAATAGTTTACCTAGTATTGACATAACCATAAACGGTTTACATCTAGTATTTTAGTAGCCACCAATGGGTTATTGATAAAACTACCAATGCTTTATCCCTAGTATTGATATAATTATCCTAATAGCTTACACCTGATATCGACATAACCATAAATGGCTTATATCTCGTATTTAAGTAACCATCAGTGGGTTACCGCTAGTATTGACATAATCATAAACTGCTTACCTCCAGTATTTTAGTAACCATCCATGTAATGATTATGTCTATTATTGATATATCCACCAATTGCTTAATTCTAGTGTTAATACACCTATAACGATGTAACCTTTGGAACAAATATGTAATTTGTAGAAGTTTAACCATAACATTGTAAACCCGAGAAAGTATGATCAGATGCTGCTACAAGAACAAAAAATAATGAATTTAAATATAAAAATAGTTTTTATTCTATGAGACGAACTTTTTCGTTCACAATAAAAACAATTGACTAACTTTTATGTCTAAGATAGTCAAAATTGACCAACCTTTGGTAACAGTGCACACTTTTTTGTTGAATCAATCAACCAAAAGGTATGCACTGCTAACAAAGGTTGGTCAATTTTGACTATCTTAGACATAAAAGTTAGTTAATTGTTTTCAGTGCAGGTTTCAAAAACTATTTTTCCATAACTGGAAGGCTGAGAGGCAGAGAAGTCCAAAGGCAATGGAGTTACTGTACCACTTGGCATACTTTACCCCTCAGGCTTCCAATGGAGTTAATATTACCAATGGAGTTGCTATTACGAATAAAGTTACTATTACCAATGGAGTTACTATTAAACTTGGCATACGTTGCCCCTCAGTCCAGAGTTAGTCTTGAAAAGTATGAAATTATGTAACAAATTGTAATACAGGAAATCCTTCTATATCTTAAAAGGTGAAAAACAAGTTTTAGTTTTTTCTAAAAATTAAAAATATTTTGATTTAATTTAGATTAGCTCAACCCTGTCCTTCCTTTGTATAGAAAACAGGCACAAAGAATTTCATGATTACTCATGTTTTAGTTTGTGTATGTTACACAATAGTTTATGCAATAGCCAACAAGGCATAATTGGCAAATCTCTGCAACAAATTATAATCAGACTAAAATGTAAAGAAAGTTTAATAAAATATTTATTTTATAAAAATATACTTTGTATAATAAATTAAATTAAAATATATATAAAATAAGTATGCCAATTAAAGAAATGTTTTTAAAACTGTATAACAAATTAAATTAAAATATATATAAAAGAAGTGTGTCAATTAAAGGAATGTTTTTAAAACTGTATAATAAATTAAATTAAAATATATATAAAAGAAGTATGCCAATTAAATGAGCAATTAAAAAATGTTTTTTAAACATAACTTCAAAACTTAAAAATATAGAACATATTTAAATTAATGGTATTGCTAACGCGTATTAATAATGATACTAATGATAAATATAATAATAGATATCTATAAAGATTATAATATGAATGATAAATATAATAATAGATAGCTATAAAGATTATAATATGAATGATAAATATAATAATAGATAACTATAAAGATTATAATATGAATGATAAATATAATAATAATAAATAATAAAACAATAAGAACAGTAACAGTTATTATTTTCTTTAATAAATATAAAATTGTATTCACCAATAAATCTGTATGTAATAAAACTAACAATAATAATAATATATAGTATCATTTTATTCACCAATAAATACTTTTATAATAATATCGATAATTCAAATAATAAAAGGTAAAATTAATACTAATAATAAAAAAAAATAACAGGGAAGAGAAATATTCCTTTCTAGCTCATGCTGTGAATATTGAACTGTCAAAAATTCAATCTTTATAAAAATGTTCCCTACAATACGTGATTAGTTGTTTCTATAAGGGCTAAAATACATTAAAATTTCCATTTAAAATATTAACTATTTGTTTGTGATATGTTACATCAAAATGTAACATGATCAATTATCTATTTCTCATCTCAATTAAATCTTACATATAACTATTGTTGTAGTGCCATATTATCAAAGAGATCTTACCTGTAGGCTGTAGTATATAAAGAAAACTGAAGAAATTATAAATTTAGTTTTGATCCTGCAATGTTTGCCAAAATATGTTGCTATAACAAATAAAAAAACTTTAAAAAAGAAGGTATTCACATAAATTTCCAAAGAATTCATATTTTACATCAAGGGTTTATTCTTTTCCGTTGGACTGCAAGGATCGTCCCCTAAGCTTAGAAACATGTAACCATGTTATCTTGTAATGAAATATTTGTTTCATTCAAGAGGGCAAAAATTTTTCAAATATATGCTAATCTTTCAATAAAAGTTATTATTTAAATTGAAAAATAATTTGTGTTTCTGATTCGATACAATGTTATAAAATCTTGCCAACACCTTCTCTCTGGACAGCCACCGAACATCAGTATGTAACAATGGCGCCGTGTAAGTCTCCCCGTATCTTCACACAACAAACTAAAAGTTCCGAAATTAAGTGGTCGAGCTTTAATAAAGTTACCGATTTTTGTCACATCATCCTATACTTCAGTTAAATTAGAAGACATCCCCTTAACTGCGAGAGCATATCGGTGTTAGAGGCAGTGAATGACAACAATTAATGATTTCTTATTTTGATGTGAGTCACAACTGTTGCATACTTACCTACCATCGCCGAGGCTCCATCTGTACATACACTCGAACAGCTTTGTCCATGGCATATCATGCTCCTCAAAAAAGATTCAACTAAAGAATATACATCTTTACCTCTTGTATGAGTTTTTAAAGATTTACAGGAAAGTAATTTCTCTTTAGTCTTAAAGTCATAGATGTAACGAACAAATACAAGTAGTATAGCTAACCATTGCAATATTTCATTAATGCCATTATTTCTTTCTTGTGATAGTTATACAATTTCCCGTTTTAATATTTTAATACCTTATATTTATTATAATTTGATAAATAAAAACTACTCGCAGAACCTGGGGCTTCTACAGAGCACTTTGAGATCCCGAAAGTCAATTTCATGACTACGGTGTGCCAAAAACTTCTTTTGGCATACCTTTGATGGGGGTAACATTACATCCGCACTTATTGAAGGAGCGCCAGCCAGATTAACAACCAGATGTGCAGGAAAAAAGGCTAGAAAACTGATCCAAAAAGAAGTCCAACAACTAAAACATCCAAAATGCAGTCAAACAAACAACGAACTCTTGCACAGACCAACATGCATACGTTTTAAAAATGACTTATTTTCATGTGTATGTTATTTCATTACTCGAATATTAAATAGATGTTCATTTTAATAGTTCGTTAAAGATACCTTTAAACACATGGACAAGGAAATATTCATCACACTTAGAGTTTACTGCTCAAGTATGGAGTCCATGCTTGGCCAGAGAAATTGATATATTGGAAGCAATCCAAAGAAGGGCTACAAAATTAGTTCGATGTCTGACTCACTTGTCATATGAATACAGACTCAAAGAAATTAACTTTAATCACTGAATGAAAGAAGACAACGAGGAAATTTAATTGTGAAAGTCTTCTGTGAGCTACAGTTTAAGAGTTTCTTAGAATGGCTGGACACAATAACACAAGAGGCCACATATACAAACTAGATCTTCGTTATTCACAAATAGCCTTATCAATGCTTGGAATTTACTTAATGGTTATATATTTGAAAGAAGTAGGCATATTGAAATCTAAAAAAAAAATTGATAAAGATTTGACCAGGTACTTAACTAGGGAAACCTAACTATTAACCCATACATCTTGTAATTGTAATCATCTTTTTAAAACAGCATCTTACATTAAATATTGATTCGTAATTTTGAAAGTGTATGAATATTATAAACATAAAACATTTAAGGTTATTAGGCTACTTAAAGTAAATAACAAAGTGAATAAGTAAATCATTGTGAAAATGCTTTGCTATGTATTAATTGATCATTTTTGAATTGATGCATAGGGCGGCTAGGGCCTGATAAACAAAACAATCCATGATTAGACGCTTTTAAACCACGCATCGTCTTATATATTTTTTTTCAAAAATAGTTTTGTGAAAAAATAATTGGTTTCTCCAACACTGCAGAAAAGTTTCATTAGTTCAATGTTTGGTTATAATTGCTCCAGATTAAATAGGTTCAATGCATTAATTGATGTGCGGTCAATAGCCTTAAATTGTTAAAATTCTTAAGAATGTTCAATTCTAACATTATTGAGCTTGTTGATCACAACAACCTATAGACCTATAACCAATTAAAGTATTTTATATTGCCAAGTTGATGATGGATCGATGTTAGCATCCATCTATGATTTTATTTAAACAAATATATAACATCATAAAAATAAATGACAAAAACAACGGAAGTGATCAGAAGTCAATGACATTTTGATATTACAAGTTTATTTATATATTAACTGTTTCATACAGTTAAGGACAATTTATTCTACAATTAATATTCAACGTTAACGTATGGCCTATGGAAAATAATAAATGGTCAATAAAAAATATAAAAAGTGTATCATTTATACGATTGAAAAGCTTAATATTGTTCGATTTCAAAACGAACGATTTCTTATACAGATTTTAAAGAATAAAGTTGTACTATCAGAAGACCTTGAAATGCAATTTAGAAACTGGATTTTAAAAGTAGGCGGGGCTATTTTTGACGCTTTTAATCACTAGCTGACAACTCACGCCAACCTATATAAGGATTCAACTCGATGAAAGTGTTCCTCACAGTTGCGTTAGAAGTGATTGTTGCGAATATCTTTGTAGTCATGTGTGGTAAGTTGTAAATTATTTAATGTTCATTAAAATAATTATTGAATTTTAATTAATATTTATGATGTATAGTCGAACTTACGATGCTCTTCTGTTTTCTTGGCACTTCATTTAATGAAAGTTCTTTCACTTATATTTTCGTCTGTTGAACTGCCACGCTAATCAGTTGGATTTTGACAGTTCTATGCAGGTGTTGTAGATGACCGCTCCCAAATTATTTTAGTTAAAGTCCTGTTCATTACTGTCATTAAATATGTGTGGTAAGCTTTATGTTATCTTGATAAAGAGCTATGGGAACTATTGTTACTGTAAAAATTCCATACAATGTCTTGCTTTTTGTTTTAAATTTTGTTTACAACAAGGCTACAAATAGATTCAATCACCAGTTGTTTGGTGACAAAAAATTATTTTGTGAAAATTGACATCTAGTGCCAAGTTTTGTAGATCTCAAAGTATTTCCAAAACTGTAAAATTTTTATTCAAAACTCATCGGCAGTGTGACGAAAAATGGTATTTTGATTGTCCTCACAGCAGGGTGCCAAAATCTACATTTTCGTTTCAGAAGACATTAATTTTTGTGTTTTTAGATTTTGATTATAGACCTACACTTGCTTAAGACCATTTTGTTGTTAAAATCTGGAAGAAAAAAATGTTTTTAGCACACTGCTGACTGCTCTACAGACCGTTTATTACTATTTGAGCACTTCTTGAACAGTTGCCTTTAAATTATAGGACCATGGTTCAAGAATTCATCAAATATTAATGCCCTGTCTGTGCAGGGCATTGATATTTTATTAAAGTTCTTCAAGAAGTCCTTCACTTTAGACAGTGTGCTGACTTTTTTAGGTGAAACTTCATGATAGCTACTCTTTTTTTTACCACAATGTCGTATTGAACTAATGAACTTTCATGTGAAAGTTCTAGAAAAACTACAAAACCCAACCTTCTTGTATGTGTGGAGTGTAAATATATAAATACAAGAACCTATAAAAAATCTCCTGAAAGAAATTGTATATTATGAAAGTAAAAAAAGTGTTTAAATAAAGCCATTGTCGTAAAAATGAGTAGCTATCGTGAAGTTTCATCGTTTATTTTTTGATCAAACCATATCTTTGGAGTAAACAATCTCCCGTAATTTAAAAAAATCAACAACCTGACTATGACTCCTGTCACCAAGAATTTTCAAAACTGTTATTGGTAAATCAATACTATCGGAAGTCTGGAACAAATGATCATTTATTTAATTTTTGGTTCTTAACCACAAGTCTTTGGATTTATGTAAACACCAAACAAAAAAAAAACAATTACATTTTATAATATAAAATTGCAGACATTTACCATTATTTTTCTTAAATAAACAATCACTGATTCTATAAATAACATGATTTTCTAGAGATTTATAAAATAGTTTGCCTTCTATATATACGACTTCTTGAACAAAAGTCAACCTGGAATTGGTCATTAACTTGAAATTTAGTTTTTAAGTAGTCGTCGGATCTACATAAAAACTAAACTAAGACGATTACTTTTTATAATATTAAATTACATGCATCTACATTTATTTTTCTTAAAAAAACAAGTGGTAATTGCATAATTAACATGCTTTTATAAAGATTTATAAATCAAATTTTACATGCTAATGCAAATTCTAGAAAAATTTGTTAATGGGTGCTGCAGATAATGTTATAATGATTGACTTCTATTTTACCCAGGCCAATACTCAAGGCTTTCACTTAGTCCACTGCAATAGTAATTCCTATAGAGCATATGGCAAACATACCTCTAAAACATTGTCCTGATTTCACCAAAAATCGTTGGTCTTGCATAAAGCAGATTTTATAATGGTTTTAAAATACATTATTTTGGATGATTAATATAAATTTGTATTAAAACTAAAACTTAAAAATTATATTCCATGATTATAGTTCTGCTGTTCAGATTTGATGGCATAATATCAACTAGCTTGCCATAAAAAGGTTGGCTGTTGGTTATTGCTTGGCATTTGTTGATATTTGCTAAGTGAAATTAAATTACCATTGTTATAAAATATAGTAAAGATTGAATTTTAATTTTATTACTGGCAAATAAACTGCACATAACAGTGGGCTAATGGTAATGATTTTATAGTTTTTGTCGAGCAAGTGAAACTAAGTCAAGACATGGGTGTTACTGTTATGTATGGTGCTAAAAACCTGGGTTTTTTGTCCTGTTAACCAAAAACAGCCCAAAGTGGCATTTTTCTGCAATAAAAACTTAAAAACAAACGTCCTCTTTAAAATGTAAAAATATTTTTTATCACCCTGCTTTTCCACAAAAGGTTCAAGTTTTTATTTTCTTAATTTGTTTGTTTTTTAATATTAGTGCATCAAATTTTCGAACTGAACAATCAATATGCTTGCAATAGAATACAGTAAACTTCTTTTTAGATATATTCAGATTTTTTGTTATTTCAGGCTAAAATGAAGAACAATAACTTGTAAAATATTTCACATTAAACAAAAAGTTAGTGTTTATTTTTTTAATAACTTGTTTGTTTTTTAATATTTTTCTTCAAGTTTTGAGAATTTAACAATAAATATGCATGTATAAATACGATGTAATAGAATTGAAAAAAAAAATCAATTATTTGTTATTTATTTTTTTAAATTTACAATTGTATTGTACACTAGAAAACTAAATAATTGCTTGACATTTAAGCCACATGACAGTTTAGGCATAATTAGTTATTATTTATGTCTTTTTTTCTCATTTGCCATAGGTCCTCAGCCTATGGCAATTATAACTAAGAGTGAGAGAAAGACTCTAATAGGGCCTTTGATCAAGCAGTTTTAAAATAGTAATGTCCTTTGGCAGGACTTGCCAAGTTTGTGGCAGTTTTCTTAAATTGCTGACCAAAATTCTTTATCAAGAACTGACTGTCTGACACCCAACTAGATTAGTTTTACAATAAAGAAAACTTGCAAAAGATTTTCCGATAAAAACAACCTTATAGGGACATTTTTAAAAGTTGGGTTTTATGAGGGCTCAAGAAAATGCCAATTTGTTCTTGCTCCGTTACTGAACATGAAAATATCCTAAGTTGCCAAAAAAGTAGATTTTCAAAATGGACTATTACATTCTATGTATACAATACGTGGTACTGAAACTTTAAAACCTAACCCTACTCAATGTGCCAAATAAAATCAATTCATTCAAGAACTTGCTAAATTAGTTTTTCAAAAAAGGAACACTATGGATTCAATTTTGTGAAAAAATATTTCCAGCTAGTCTATTTTTCTTCAGTTGTGTAAATATTTATTAATAAAAATTATTTTTTGAAAATATATTGGCTAATTGGTGTATTAAACAATTAATAATGAATTAAACTGTTGGTAAACATGAAATAATCAATTAATTGAATGATTACATTTAAATAATTAAGTTTATTTCAATTACCTGCTATGCTAAAGGGCTCAATTTATCAACATCTATTAGACTCCCTGAATTAAAAATAATCATTTGGCACATTGACCCATGATGCTAAAAACAAAGGTTTTTGTCCTTCAAGATTTTTTTTGTCCACTTTAGCCCAAAGTGGCCTTTTTCTGCAATCGAAACATTCAAAACAGATCAAAAACGAACGTCCTCTTTAAAATAAAAAAATACTTTTTAGCACCCTGCATTGACCTTACTCTCGCATACGAAAAGGGGAATATTTTAAAATTGTAGAATTTGTTAACAATGCAATTGTTGCTTCCTTTGCTCTCTTTTCGATTACACTGACAGACATTAGTTTTCTTATCACAACTTGACTGGGGTTTAATTTCATCAAAGTTCAACAAATTTATAACTTTTTCCACTCTTAAAAAGCATACAATGTAAATCAATCACTATCAAACATCAAAAACAGTTTTTAAGCTGGACTCAAACCTCAAACAGTGAGCCTGTGCCAGGCTTTGCCTAAACCATTATAATCCATCAAAACCCGACACAATTTCTTATGTATCTCATAAATGTGAAGGTCTTTCAATAAATATAAGAACTTGATGATAAACAGTTTCTATAACAAACTGATGACCTAAGAACCACTCCTTTTTACCTAAATTTGATTTTTGTTCTGTGCTACCAAAATTTGTTGGGCCCCGAGCTTGACTTCTGCTAACATGAACTTAGTATTTGTTCAAATAATGACCTTAATTCTCATTGTCTTGTTAAACAAGGCCAAGAAATAAATTTTCGGCTATTGGAGAATCTTTATTGTGGAAATAATAATGCTTAAAACCTCTTTTCTTAGCAAAGACCACATAAGAAAGATAACCATCTGTTAAAATACACCTTTTTGAAGAAAGTGCCCTGTAGTACTAAATTAACCACGACCACTTTTATAAAGCCCCTACGACATTTCCTCCTAGTAGTTTCTTCTTTGGAAAAAATTAAAAAAGATGTCCAAATGCATCTTAAACACTTTTTGTGAGCGAGTGAAATTAAGTTAAGACATAGGTGTTACTATTCTGTCATCGTCTACGTCGTCCGGACATTCTACAAAAGGGTCAAGTTTTTATTTTCTTAATAACTTGTTTGTATTTTAGTATTTTTGCATCAAAT